>VXAB01011658.1:78316-139677 GCA_013399175.1 Odontophorus gujanensis
TTAAAACAAAAAAAAAAAAAAAAAGGATGAAAATGAATAGTACTTTTGCATACATTTTGGAACATAAAAAGTTTTTGCTCCAGATTGGAAATAATATCGCGATTTCACACTGTTCCACTACCAAGTATTTTTCTGGCATTTACAGTAAATGCTGTTGAAAGAAAAATGCTGAAATCTTCAATTTCTATAGAATTTACATATCACAGCATTTTTCTATATATGTGATTTGAAATATCAGTTAGACAGAGTAGAAAATCTAAAAAGAAGTAGCTCATAAGGTTGATACATCTGCCTTAGACATGCAGCCTTAGGAAATATCAAGCCCCTAAAGTATATGTGAGTAAAAACAGAGACTCAAATTGCATGACTTTTGCAAGGTGGAGCCTTACAGTTGCCACTGAAAAGCTCTTGCTGCCTTCCATCAAGAGGCAGAGTAGAATGAAGTTTTTGCTCTATTGGATGGAGGAGTGGATAGAAGCACACTGGGATGGTAATTTTTGTGCAGCCAGAAGTGCAGTGAGTAACCTAGTCTGTAATTTACACAATTTGTAACTTCTGTCATTGGTTCTTTTTCTTTCTGTTGCACCTTAAAGATATTTTTTATTTTGTGTATTTGCTAGGATGCAAGCAGCATCCAGAAAACTTGTGCTATGGTTTGTACTTAAACAGTAAAATGTGTGCAAAACAGAATGGGAAGTGATAGGCAGCTTAGATTTTCAAAGAGACGAGACTTTCCTGGATTCATTCTACTCTACTTTTCTCTTCACTGCCTGCAGGAAGATCCAAATGTGACTTGGATGCTTGGATGTAAATGAATATCTTGCAGGTATGTAAAATTAAATGAGATGGCTCTCACTGATGTCATCCTTTATGAGCTGACAAGTAGTATGTGTTTTGTCCCATATTGCTTTGCAGTGGCACAGTTAAGGTTCAGGGCATAAGAGCTCTTTAAAAATGTCTTCTTCATAATACTTTCCATGCAGCAAATGGAGGATGTGTGAGATCAACCATAGTACCCACTGTATGTGCCAACTTTCCTTTCTGTGGATGGTTGGTTAAGTCATAACAGTATTTCTTCAAATTTAGAGGAACCTTATGAATTTCTATACAAATAATAGAAACTCACTTTTTAGCAGGAATGACATTGATAGTTTAGGTCTACGGTCAGTTAAATAATCAGAAAAGAGTGAACTCATGCAAAGGAAATTACATCAAAATACAGAAAATTATTGTTGTTCCTGTGTAAATTAAATAAATATACTCTGCAAGGCATGTGTGCTTTGTTGCAGTTGGGCAGAGAGAGTAGTTATTCAAGACCATTCAGGTCAGGTACTATTTCTAAATGACTTTTTTCTTATTCTTTCTCTCTTTCTTTCTCTCTTCCTTTCTTTCTTTCTTTCTTGCTTGCTTGCTTTCTTGTTTTCTTTCTTCCCTTCCTTCTTTCGTTCCTTCTTTCTTGCTTTCTTTCACTTCATGGAATGTCATCTGCATGCTACTTTTTGTACTGTGTTTATAAATGATTGAATTTGCCTTAGTTATATTGTTATAATATTCATTATTTACATAGTTTATAAGAAATATTAAATAGTAAGGAAATGTTAGTGTGATATCTGAGCTGTAAGACAACACAATCTTAGGCAAAATTTAGATGTCTGCCTCTAGGTCCCACAAGAATAATAAAAATATTTCACTCATGTCCAGGTTCCTAAGCCCAACAGCTATACTGAATTATTTTATAATAAACAAAAAGTAAAAGGATCAGAAGTGTAAAACACAGATGTGATTTAAATTATTCCAAATCCACTTTCCCTAATGTTGATTGTATGACTGAAGTGTCCTGGAATCATCTCACTTACTACAAAACAAAAGCCAAGTTCAGAGGCAGGCTGTCCAAACCACCTGGCTTTCTCTAGCTCACATGCTAGTTAGCAGAGTTTTCTACAAAAAATGATTAATTTTCTTCAAATTGGAACAACATTTGGAGCTGCTTTTTTCAAGACCTTGCAACAAGCTCTCTGTATGAGAGGAATTCATTTCTCATCCCATTTCACCCATTAATCATCTTCAGATTTGTGTTTACTGTACTGCATCAAGATGGTTGACCTGATTTGTTCCCTGGCAACTAGTTGCATATCCAACCTACACTGGCAAATTGCTGCTTAGGTTGTCTTCTTTGCTCAAGATGGAGCTGACTATTGGTAAAGACCAATGAACCCTGTATTCCCTTCCTTCAGTTCCACTTAGATTCTGATGTTCTAGAAACATCAGGGTTGGATCCACTGGAATGCCTACCCAAAGCTGCCATACGTGTGCAGTAGGAAGCTCTGAAGGTTTACTGAAACTTGAGATTTTTTTGGTTATTTCTATTACTTGATGATAAAATTTGATGGTTGCCAAAAATACCTTATTTATCGATATCTTCTTTATAAAGGAGCAGTGTGTTCTAAAGAGATTGTCAGGAATGACTGATGTAAGTTAAAAAAAAAAAAAAGTTTTAGAAAAATGAATATTATGCACTGCTGCTTTACATAAATATATGGGTTTTTATTTGTTTCCATGCTTCATATACAACGTTTCCATGTCTTCCTATCACTTGAATGATATGTTCCAAGATTTTTATCTATGTAATTTTTATCTTGAAGGCAGCTGAAATTGTGTCTCCAGATGTTACCAAATAACCAAGGCATTCTGTCATCAGGCAGCATAATTCCCTGGAAAGGGAAATTATTTCCTGTACTTTATTTACATATTTCTAATTTCTTGTAAAGCTTGCAGAAAACAATGAGAATGTGAGCTGATGTTGGTTTCCCACTTAACAAATAGACCAAAATCTCTGCCGGCACTAACTCCATTCACTCCCATCAGTCAGCCTTCTGGGAATCTTACAAGAACAATTTTGGGTCTGGAAGGGTTTGTCACTTTTACTATAAAAATTTATATATCCCACAGGAGTAGTGTGAGAAGTATGGTCGAAAATTGACATAACCTTTCTTCTGTGAGCTTGAGAGCACAGGTAGAAAGACATTTCTTCTAAGAGAACTAGCAATGTGCTTGTTCTCTTAAGTATGTGCTAGCAGGATACTCATGCTTTTATGTGAATACCCTTGTACATTCAACATTAACATTTTAAGGGCAGCTTTCACTATGTATTCTCAAGCTGTAACTTGTAGAAATGAAAAACAACATAACAATTAAGGCAGCTCAAAATTAAACTCTTTTTCAAAGGACTAAATTTAAATTATGTAAATATTTTAATAAATAAAAATTATATTTAGTGTCTTCAACCTTGCTTCACCATATGTTCAGTTTTAGTCCTCTTCACAGAACACTACTACAAACTTGAGCAGAATGGAAACCAGTTCATAAAGTAAAAGCACATATGAAGTGCTATATAACTGACATGAGAACTTACCCTGAAACCCATAATATGTAGCTGGATAGCAACAGGCAAAATGTAGTTCTGAGCATAGTGATGACAGTGACTCTGGAAAAAAATTATGGTTAGTGGTTGTGAATGTACATATTCACCTTTAAGTTTTTTAATATTGTACATGTGTCCATGTAGTCTCAAATACTGACCTCCACAATCACACAGAAGGACGGAGAGGAAAATAAAAGCAAAAAAAATATATCCTGCAAAAAACCCTTTTATTTCTCAAGGGTACCCAGGGCAGTTTATATATCCAAACACTGGAGTATGAAATGTGAGTTCCCTCACTCTTTTTCCCTGTGCATCATTAAAGGCCAAATCCAGTTAGCCTTTTCTTAAGATTCATTCCCTTGAGTCTTTTACAAGTTGATTCTGTGATATCCTATTTCAGGAATTTCCCATTTGTTCAAATGAGGCCTCATTAACGCTAGATGAAGTCCTGCAATAACTTCATAACTCAGTAGATGTGTTCTGGGATTTTGTTTGCCCTGTTTTATCACAGCAAAATAACGTGCAGATGGTTTATTATATGCAATCACTCCCAGTTCCCTTCCCTGACCTACGTCCTATGACATTAACAGTAGACATTATAAACCTCAAGTGTGTTAACATTTGAGAATTTTCATTGTAGCAGTCATACAGTCTCAGTGAGAGACTTTCATTAAAAACAGCTCACATCCACAAGTAAACTTTCTCATTAATGTTCCTTAAATGTCAGGGAGATGATGAAGGAAAAATTCTGTAGTAATAATTAATAGTAATTGTTTATATTTAAAAGCAATTTTACTCTCAATATTCTAAAATATATTAAAATATGATAAATAGAAACATTTGTGCTTCGGATGGCTTGTTGTAGAAAAGCATTAGTGAAACAATTTTGAATAATCTGCTGGACTAGAGAATGCATCATTATTTTAACATTTTTTTAAGTTCCCACTAAAATATTGTTAATTTTTTTTCTCCTGAGCATGATAGAAGGAGTCCTGGTACAAAGTCAGACCTAAGTTAATATGATGCTTCTCAAAATGGGGACTCAGAAATGTCACAAAACTGGTGATTTTTTGACAGAAGATTTGTGCAAGCTATTACGCAATCTTTTTTTCTTTTTTCTTTTTTTTTTTTTCCTTCTTTTTTCTTTGTATGTGTTTCTGGAAATGTTCCACTCTTCCCTGAAGAATAAATTAGTTTTCTTATTCACCTATTAACCTTGATAGATAGCAAGCAGTATTTCTTAATGTAAAACTAATGTACACAACTTGCCATGTTCACAAGGAAATGGGAACTTTATAAAAACACACTTCCAAAAGAGACAGAATATATACTTTCCATTTCCCTGCAAGAGCCAGTAGTGTGAATGACCCAGCAGTGAAGTAACAACCTTTGACAAGTGACATTCATCCTCACGGTATGCAGGCAACCAGATAGCGTGAAAACAGCTTAAGAACTAAAGTCTACACAAACTAATCACTGCAGGTCTACCCAGATAAGCGATTATCCTGGAAATCCCTTTCTTGCTGAACAGATCCTTTCTTTAGTCCTACTCCACAACTGGAAAGTTATCTTTGACTTTAGCAGACTGAATAGGTTGTAATTCATATTTAGATCTATATGCTTATGCAAGTGACAAAACCCAGTTCTTGTTGCATGCTGCTCCTTTCAGCAGTACAGAGCCAACAAAGGGGTCTGTGAGAGGGATGAGATAGCAGGCAGGCTTGTGCTTCATCAGCAGATCTGTCTCCTCCACTCTGATTGCAGTTTCCTTATGGCTGCTGATGATTATGAGCCAGGAAAAATCACAGCTGTTATTCCAAAAGCCCTTTTAAAACAGAGTAAATCCAATCTCATATCACTGGCAAGACAATTAACTTGAAATGATCTGATGCTGATTTTGTAGGCTTTCTTTTTAGATGCTATCAAATAGAAAGCTCAGGAATAAGGATCTACGTTATAGACACCCCATTTACATCCACTGCTTCAGGAGCAGAAAGAAATACTCCAGCTGTCCTTATACTTGTTTTAATTCGTTCAGTACACAGATTTTAGAAATGTTGGTAAGGATCCAAGACACTCTCTGACTGTGAGTACAGAAACAGATATATTGTTTTGATATATGCAGACTGTATGTATACAGATAAATACAAGAGACACAAAATCTGCAAATTTCTTTTCATTATGATTTCACCTCATATAAAATTATTTTCTCTAAATATATCATTCTTCAGTGTGAAATTAAATTTTAGGGACACAGGATTGATAGAAGGAGATTTGTGTGCTTGAGCAGAAAAGTAGGGATGTCTTGAAAGACAACAAGGAAATTAAGGAAGCAAAGGCTATTGCAATGCTGCCACTTACTGCCTAAACAGGAAAGAGGTTACTTTCTGTTTTCTAATGCAGTATAATTGCTCAGACCATAAACATAAGGTTGAATTACAGTTATAAGACCTGCAATATCAGGAAAATTGCTTGTAATTTCTGTCTCTAAGAGCCTGTTGTGGTTTAACCTGGCAGGTGGCTCAGCAGCACAGAATCATTTGCTCACTCACCCCTTTCCAGTGGGATGGGGGAAAGAACAGAGAAAAAAAGTAGAACTTGTGGGTTGAGATAAAACTATTTACTAAGATAGAAAAAGGGAAAAGGACAGTAGTTATGCCTCTATTATGTATTTTTGTGTACATGTGAATGCATATAACAAGTGGTGCATAAGCAATCACTCACCACTCCCTGACCAATGCCCAGCTAGCCCTCCAGCAAGTGGAAAAGAGGGATGAACTCCCTTCAAAACTCCTTCAGCTTGATGTCGTCTGGTATGGAATATTATTCTGGCAAATATAAGTCAGCTGTCCTAATTCTGTTCCCTCCCAGCTCCTTTGGCCCTTCACTGTGTATGGCCTTGGCTCTGTACAATACCACTTAGCAACAACTATAACCATCAGTGTGTTATCAACATTTTTTTTTTTTAGAATCAAAACATAGCATCATATCAGACAGTCTGAAGAAAATAATTCCATCCCAGCTGAAACGAAGACAGAGCCTAAAGCTTTCAGAGCAGGGACTGACTACTGCTGCGAGGTTTTTTGTAATTTTGTGTAATATCAGTGAGAGTCCTAAATACCCCTGTAATCCTAAAATTTCAATCCTAATAACAGATTCATTAAAGACTGTGAAAAGGTGGAGAGCCACAATCACAGAGTTACACTTGCTTATGCAGCCTTAACTCCTTTATGTTGTTTCAGTAGTATGGGTAGAACCAGACAATAGAAGAGGTGTTGCATTTACAGGAGTGAAATGACACCTCTGAGGAAGGCAGATGTTCCATAGAATGCCAGTGACCTCAAATATCAGTTTTTTGCTTCATAAAGATTTCGAGATAATTATAGAGCAGTTCTCCTGGTTTTGTTTGCCCTTTCTGACATGAAAATTTATTGTTCAGAATGACATTTGAACAGCTGGTGATGTTTGGAAATTTTCATTCAACAGATCAGAATCTGAAGAACAAGGAGAATAAGTCCTACACTGAGAAAATACCTAATGTTCACAGAAATTGATTTAGTTGGCTTTGGTGTCTAACTGAGTTTGAAAATATGTAATTTAAAGAGATCTGACTCCATCTCAGGGCAAGTGAATTACAGGACAATGATCTGAACATTAGCTTATAGAGATCAATTTTATCATCAAAATAATCCCATGGCTGAATCAAGAATATTTATTTTAATGTTGCTAGTCACTTTGCAGTACCTGTGAGTTGAATTCAACTATTTATTCCTGAATGTGAAATTTAAATTCTAACATTTAGGGTTTCTTAAACAGTTTAATTAAATAAATACATCTATCACATTAACTACTGAGAGCAGTCTTTATTAACAAAGGCTTGACCATGGTAAGCACAGAAACAGGTTGCCCAGAGAGGTTGTGAATATGTCTGTGGGTATATTCAAGAACCATCTGGACACCTACCTGTGCAACCTATTGTAGGGTACCTACTTTAGCAGGGGGGTTGGACTCATCTCTTGAGGTCCCTTACAACCCCTGTGATTCTGTGATTCTGTGACTTATAGAAGTAAATGGACCTAATGATGTAATAGACCTTGGGCTCTATTTTGACACTAGCATGTATGTAGAAGCTTAATTGGCATCTGTAGTAGATGTACAAACACAGAAAAGCTGAAAATACCTTTCAATTTTAACTCTATCAGAAGCAAACTATATAAAGCTCTTACGCAACGAGTATTTTAACTTAAGAAAGAGTTCGCATGCAAGCAATCTGTTAAATAGGCTAAAATAACATATTTGACTTCTGGCAGAAGCATGAAAAATCTACATTTGTACTTGATTTATTCTTTAGTCAAAGACCTAAATACATATGTTTTCAGTTCCCATTTATTTTATGACTAGTTCTTTCTATTTATTGCCTTCAAATCATAATCAGGTGAGGAACATCTTATCTGATAGGACAGTTTCCTGCATTATGTATTTAGTGTAAACAATGCATTTTTTTTCTGAACATATGGGTTAGAGATGTTTTAAAGTATTTCTCCAGTTTCTCTCTGGCTTCTCCTTGATGAGGCTTCAAAGAAATAAGGAGGGTAAGAAAATGAGAAAGATGGAGAACTTTTAGATAGTTTTGCTTTATACTTGTTACTACTCTCACTTGCTAGTCAGAATTTTGTTTGTTTTGACCAAATCCAGTTGCTGGGTTACATGCCCTTTTAAGCTCCATTAGTCTCTGGAAGTTGACTGATTGCTATTTTGAGCTTCAGGCATGCCCAGCTATTAATCCCACAACTGACAGCCTTTGTAGCAGAGGAACTTCCCCAGTCAGTGTGACAACCTTCCAGGCCTCTGACATGTTACTTGGGCTTGATCCTGACCAGGAATGACCTGAATCTGGGAGCCTGGCTTTCCAACGGCCCTCTGAGTACTGAACAGCATGGCATTTGCTGTGTCTGGAGAAAAAAAGTGTGATTTAGTCATCTGGACCCAAAATGAATGATTTCAGCATAAGATCTAAGTAGGAATTGTGACTGTACTAGCAAGTCATGAGATGTATTAGGAATGGCTCTGTAGGGAGTTTGGTAATTGACACTAGATATCCATGCATTAAATGTTTCAGGCAGATTTAGTCTAGTGCTGGACTGCTCCCGTATTCTGAATTTCTCCTAATGGTTGGAGAACACTTTCTTGTTAGATTTCATTCAGAACCAGTTCAGTTCATATGGTCGAAGATTACAACATTATGAACAGGGGAAACTGGGAGATTTCTTTCAAAAATAAAGTCCTGGTTTGAAGTAAAATATGAATGTGACTTTTACCTGTAAACCTTATCTGTGAATCTGTTGTGCACCAAGGAGCTTAAATGTAATCAGGTAAACATCACTAAAACCTCTCCTGTGAGCCACTGCCTGAGTTGCCTAGGTTCAGACTCTCTTCCTACGCTCATGCTGTAAAGATGCAAGAACCATGGCACTGCCAGTGCCATGTATACAACCATGACCCAGCTTCAGATGTTGCTATCCTAAGCAGCACAATCCATCAGCCCTTTTTTGGTTCAGGGTCAAACCCCACAACTTAAAGAAATGTGCTCAGCTGTGTATGCAGGCTGATGTATGATTTTTTTTCAGGAAATCTCTCAAGATCCTAGACTTGCAAGGGTCCTTTAGTCAGTGTATTTACAGCAACTTCTAAAGTACTTCTTTATATATTTGTGCTCTTTTACAGGCTTCATTCATTCTTAATGTCTAATATTCATGGTGAGATACCAGTACACACAAATCCATGGACTAGAGGTGAAGTGCGCTTAAGACTGTGCCATTTGCTACTGTGAGTGAGGCCATTTTCCCCAGACTGCTCATTTTACTGAGTCCCCAGGAGTAAAAAATTACGGATGCAAATGGTTTTCATCCTTTTTTTCTTTCCTTTTTTTTTTTTTTTAATTGTATTTAACATTTCCCAAAATCTTCTTTCATATGGTTTTTTTTTGGACTATGAATTCATGCTACTTCTGTGCATATAAATAAAGCCTCTAGAATCAGTTTGATTATAACCAGAGTATGTTTAATTGCACCCCAGGAAAAGCACTTCTTGATATCTTGGAAAACTGCATTTAATTTTTTCTTGTTTAACAGTTAGAGAAAACTGATGAAGTAATAACAGCCCAGAGCCTGCTCTGCCAGCAGTCCATCTCCAACTACAAAGCTTCACCTCCCAAGTGGGCCCTGACCTTTGACAGTTGCAGATGTACATCACACTCCTCAGCTCACACGGTAGTCAAAGCGAACAAGAACCAGGAGAAGCACCAGAAGATCTCTCAGGATGAGGATGGTGAGGTGGAAGGCAGTGAAGTCATACTTAGAGCACTGGCAGTGGCCTACCACTCAGGTCATATGCATTCTTATAATCAGTCTTATATCTTGCATTTTTCTACTTGGTTTCATCCAGTAATCTCATTACCTTCACTGTTTTCCTTACCTCTGAGCACCTTATTGCACACATTTGGTTATCCATACTACTTGTTCTTGCTTTTAATGACCCAAAGTGATAGATTTCTGATTTCTTATATACCCTTTCCAGTGGCTAGAGTAAAAATATAAGTGATTGTTTCTTTGTGGATGAAAAACATCATACGGAGAGACAATGCATGCTGGAGATGATCTGCAATTGGACAGAAATTCTGTAGATTAGACTGAAGTTCCACACTAAATGTGCAACTAAGTCATGCCATGTGCAGCAGCCTGAATGTTGATTGATACCTGAGACTCACAGGCTATGATTTGTTTCCCCATACCCCACCAAAAAAGAGAGAATCTATGGAAAAAAATGAAGATCTGAGACCTTACGTGTGTATAATCGCATCTTCATATATGTAAAGAGACTGCTGAGGCAGCTGAGAGGAGGAATGAATAAAGATAGATAGGAAGCAGTTTTATTCCTTAGACTCACTGGGAGCAAGATCTGAAGATTTAGAGGAAGTGGTACTGGACAACGATCTGCAGTTTTGAAGTATGAAGGAGAACCTTTTTAAAACATGTGTCCATGTGGGGAATATTCAACTGGATTTGTACATACACATACCATGCAGGTGTCGTTGAAGTTGATGTATAATGAAGGGAGCAGGGAGAGTGAATAAAAGAATACACACCAAAATGTGGAAAATGTCACTGAGCAAATATAGAATGCTTTTTTTTTTTTGTGTCTCTTTTGTAAGGAAAGTGCTGTGTGAACTCCAGAGTGCAACTACTGGGGGTACATCATAGATCTGAGTTTGCAATGAAATCTCAGTCTGTTTTGAAGATCATCGAGTTTCCAGCTGTAGGCAACAGATTGCATTAATATGCTTCTGTAATTTTGTTCCATTGAAAAAGTTAAGAAACAAGTTACAGACCTCATGAAAATAGGAACAAAAATACAGCGTAGAAGTTCTTAACTCTAACAGGAAATATGGCATGGATCAACTGCCTAATTTTCAGAAGACAATAGTGTGATTAGGATTAAGCACAGATATCCTCTTCCCTTGCTAATAACTGACGTTTTTGAATTCAGGGAATTCAGTGGATTTATCTAAGAACTAACAAAAAGAAAAAAATGTAAAACACCTGTTGTTAATACAAATGACACAATTAATCACAATGAACACTGTATGGGAAATGTTGAATCATGGCCTGAACCACTGATTGATCACCTGAGGCGAGTACTGAGTCAGCCGCAGGGGCACAGGTCAAGGTGATATACCTGCGTGATTGGAAGGGGTAGAGCCTGGCTCCACCTCTCCCAGACCCCATTTAAGGGCTGACCACCACCAGGGAAGGATCTCTTTTTGGAGATCCCTCCCATGTGGAGTCAATGGCGAGCCTCAACCATCATAAAAGGTGAACCACTTTCTTCTTGCTAGTTGTCTGTATACCATCTACATAAGCCTACCAAAAATATACCATCTTCTGCACTATTTTTCTTGAGTGCCGTTCTTGGGGGTTATTTGTCCTATAAGCACCTAAGTTGAATGCAGCATTATGGCCTATTCTGAAGGAAACTAAAAAAAGCTTAATAAGGGACACTACAAGATGTAGAATTTGAGTACTGAAACTCACACTTTCTTCAAAATTCAGTGACTAAGGAAAATTCTTATTTTTCCAAAATGTCAGTCATACCAGCAACCAGATTCATAATCTGTATCTTCTGAAATTTGAATGTGTTAAAAATCTTTTTTTCAATATTTTCAATCTCTCTGTTACATTATTATTATTATTATTATTCATGTCTACCTCTGCTAAAAGTTTTCTGTAATACCATCAGAACATACTTACTTATTTTCTATTTTTGACCAAGCAAGTTTTATGGGAAATAAATATCCCTATGTACAAGTGAAAGACAATTTAAGAAAATTTCACTCATTTCACATACATGATATGTGAACCTTTCTTAAAAATGAATGTAATGTTGCCTTTTGTCCAGTCACCAGGGTTTTCAGCTGATTGCCACAACTTTTCAAATATCATTGAGAGTGGCTTGATGATTACATCAGCTAATTCCCTCAGGATTCTGGAACGTATCTTATCAGGACACACAGACTTGTGGATGTTCATGTTCCTCAGGTGGTCACGAACCTGATCTTCATTTCCCCAGTCCCCTCCGACTAAACGAAACATTTGAAGGCTGTGTGGTGAGCAGTTATTAGTGAAGATTAAGGCAAAAGAGTTATAAAGTACCTCAGCCTTCTCCTTGTCTGCTGTTGCCAGCTTGCCTGTGTCACTTACTAGGCGGGGTATACCCTCCTGGACTTTCATTTTCTGGTTGAAGTACCTGTAGAAGCCTTTCTTGTTCTTCTTGGAATCCCTTGCCAAGTCTAGTTCAAGCTGGGCCTTGGCTTTCCTGACCCCATCCCTACACATCCTAGCAGCTTCCTTAGAGTTTTCCCATGGTACCTGTCCCTGTTTCCATTGCCTGTGTATTTTCTTCTTGCTCTTCAGTTTGACCAGTATGTCCCAGTTCAGCCATGCTCATCTCTTGCCTTTCTTTCCTGACTTGCTGCACCTGGGGATGGAGAGCTCTTGCATACTAAGAAAAGCCTGCTTAAAGATCAGCCAGCTCTTCCCTGGACTCTTACCCATGAGGACAGTTTCCCAGAGTGTTTTGTTGACTAACTCTCTGAAAAGTGCTGGAATTTAGCTTTCATAAAATTTAGCTTCCTAATTTTACTTTTTGCCTGTTTCATATCCCTCCAGAGCATGAACTCAACCATAGCATGGTCACTGCAGCCCAGGCAGCCTCCAGTCCTGATGTCACCAATCAGTTCATTTGCACTGGTCCAGTATTGCATCCCCTCTGGTGGGGCCTTCAATTACTTGACTCAGGAAGTTATCCTCAAAGTACTCCAGGAGCCTCCTGGATTGCCTTCAGCTCACCATGCTACTTTTTCAGCAGAGGTCTGCATGGTTGAATTCCCCCAGCAGGACGAGCACTTGTGATCATGACTCTGCCTGTAGCTGGAGGTAGGAGGGCTCATTGACAGCCTCCACTTTATCAGGTGACCTGTAGTGGACAAAAGTCACATGGCTCCCTTTGCTGCCTCAGTTCTTAACTGTCACCCATAGGCTTTGAACTTGCTCATGACTATTCTTTAGGGACAGCTCTTCAAATTCTGTTCCTTTCCTGATGTGGATAGCAAGACGCTTTCCCCTTCTTCCTCGTCTGTCCCTTCTGAACAGCTTGTATCCATCTATAGCTATGCTCAAGTCATGGGAATCATTTTACCAGGTTTCAGTGATGGCAACTATATCATAGTTTTCTAGTAGCACATTAGCTTCCACCTCCTCCTGTTCATTTCCCAAGCTCCATGCGTTAGTGTAGAGGCACAGCAGCTGGGCTTGTCACCTTCTTATAGGATAACTTCTTCATTCCTTTTAAGTATTTCCCTTGACTTTTCCCATTGTCTTCTCCTATTGCCACAGCAGCCACTGCTTCATCATCATAGGATTTCATATATGCTGAAGTGCTGCCAGCATTTCTGAATACTCTAATCTCCAAGATACACTTGGAGACTCTGTGTAATAAAAAAATGTAGTATTAAAGAAATAACTTGAAAATTTAACTAAAAAAGCAAATATGTTTTTATGTATTATTGTTTGCAGAGATACATACAAAAAAATGTATTTTTAATACAAGAAGCCAACATTTTAATGTTATACTCTTTAGTTAGTTACTAATTCATCCCACTTGTCTAGTTTTGACAAGATTTAAAATGCCCATATATCATGCAATAAAGCTCCAGCTTTGCTATCAACATCATGGGAAATTTGCTTATAGGCACTTTGTCAATCCCTGTAGTTCGAGTCAGCAAAACCCACTCATTCATGTTTCTCATGAGCCTTTCCCTTCTCTTCCCCCTCCTCTCCAGCAGTCTCAAACAAAAAGCTGAGTCTGTGTTTGTAGTGCACTGTGAACTGTTTCATTGCTGGTGATTAAAAATAAACGAAGTAAAACCTTAGTAGGAATTTATAGAGTGGTAGTAAATCCTGTACATGCTGTCCACACGCTCCTCAAACCTATTCACGTAACCTCTGCTTTTTTTTTGTTCTGAGATAAAAAGCATGGACTCTGACAAATACAACTACTTGAAAAAAGGAAAATCCCTACTGTGACCCCCATGCTATCTTTGTAACAGGAGATTAGGGGGTGGAAGTGCAGCTCACCAAAGCAACCTAATGCCTGTGAAAGCTGAAGACCACGGATTACACAAAGCATTCTGTTGTTGTCAAATGTGACAGTAAGCGAAAGAAAGGTCCAATGAAAAGGAGCCATGAAAGTGCATAGTTACACAGACTGGTACAGGAGAGGGACTCTAATTTAATCCATTATGATGGAGCACTGGTAGAGGCTGCCCAGAGAGGATGTGGAATCTCTTTATCTGGAGATATTCACGACACCTCTGGACACCTACCCATGTGACCTGCTGCAGGGAACCCTTTAGCAGTGGGGCTGGTCTGGGTGATCTCTAGAGGCCCCTTCCAACCCCTATGGTTCTGTGATTCTGAGATACAGAGCAGCGGTAGTTACGCTGTTGCACCTTTAAAGTAGAATAGAATTATGAGAGAACTATACCATCAACACTTACAGCAAAGCTTGGTCCAAAGTTTGGCTTGATCAGAGCAGAAGGCAAAATAACAGTGTTTGCAGTCAATTTTGTGCCCATGAATATTTTGGGAGAAAATGTAAACTCCATTCATGGTTCAGATCTCTTATTTGGCATTGCACTGACAACCCAAATTGACTCTTTCTCACCAACTGAGGGCTTGTCTGTTCAGAGTGTTATAGCATTCACCCTTGGAGAAGGATTTGTACTTGGAAGAGAGCAGAGGGAGAATATGTGCCTACTGTGTTTGTACTCTGGGAACCCCCAGCTGGCACTGCTGTTGAGACTAGTTCCAGGGCAGGGGGCTGAGGGATCGGATTTGCTCTGGAGGCATAAAAAGTAAAAACGAACTTTGTATTACCTGCTCATTATGTGCTATGCTTGATTAAGCATTTAGTAACTTCACTTTTGTAATGCATAGTTCTCAGCAGAACTATTGTAATAAGCAACAGAGACAGTGCTAGCTAAAGCCATCAGCCCTTCCAATCTGAGGATTTTGATAGCAGGCTGAAGTATGGAGCACTTCATCTGAGAATGTACCTAAAGCAAGAAGGTAAGCAGCATACAATCCCTGTTTCAGTCCAACAAACCAGGCACCAGAGAATGGGAACTCTGCATCTCGGCTGACAGGTTTGGTTGCCCACAGGAGTACTTTGCGATGGCCATAGGATAGAGCTACATTTTTCCAGGAACATTCCTTTTCCCTCCCTTCATCCATCAGCTTCAAAACACAGTTTTCACTGTGTTCTCATTTCCTCTTCAAATAGTTGCACCAATCAACTGATAGTTGAGTTGCTATCATCTTTGCAATAGCCATGAGAGGGAGTTGACACTACTTGCCAATAGAAGGTGTGAAGTGCCAAAACGCTAATACTGATGAACATCACAGATAGCTGATGGGCAGAACTGTTCCAATATACGCTAGTTTGGATCATTCCAGCATGAAATTAGCTCTGGCTTTTACCACTATGTGCTGTCACTGGAAGTATTGATTCTCAGAAATGAGAATATGTGTTTCAGTTTTAAGGGAGATCGTGCTTTATCAGATACCAACTGACACTTTGGGACTTTCTTTTTTCCTAGGGGAAGGTTTTGCCTCATTTCCCCGCAACCATGCTTGTTCCAAAACCATCTGCTTTCCCTGCTCCCCACTCAGGTGTTTGCCTCACACATCCTGTTTCCAGACTTCTGCTCAATCAGCCAGTCATTTTTTCTCAGAGACTTTCACCGACATAATTTCTTCCCATCACAGCTTTCAGCTCTGATCTCCCCAGCCACAGTGTCTCTTAAAACACTTCTCACAATCTTTTGGCCTGGTCAACCCTCCCTAAGTCCAAAAAGTGTTCTCCAGTCCTCCACCAAACTGGTTCTCTCCATTTCCACATTTCCTTTCTGGGCACAGTACTGCCTTACAAACATCTCCTCACATACAAACTGGATCCCAATTTTTTTTTTGTCCTTTCTCTGTCTTATTCTCCCTGTCGATCTTTTCCCAAAGTCTTCATGCTTTCTCAGCTGGCTCTTACACTTCCTTTGAATCCAGTTTAGGTGATTTCTGACGGTCCTGTATTCTTCTTTTTTCTTGTCTTTCCAACACTAGCTTCTTCTCCTGCCTCATTTCCTCCACTTGGCTCCTGATCATGAGCCTCTACAGCACTGCTGCTCCAGGAACGAGAGTTACCCATGACTTAGCCCTGGTTCTGCAGCTCATGCAAAGTACTGTTTAGAAGACTTCCTCCTGTGTATTCCCACTTTGGTTGCCAGCAGAGCAGTGTCTGGAAGCCGCAGCTGGAGTAGAAACAGAGGGGTGGTGCTGGGGAGCTTAGCAGATTTGGACTGGCTTCAAACTTCCTCAATGAAGCATAGGGAGGCAATTAATGGGGAAGCCTGGCACCATGCCCATCTGCAAAGTCTGCCTGTGCTGTACAGCTGGCCTTATTCATTTGAACATTTTCTTCGGTTCAATTCACCACATGGCTTTACTTCACTAGGATTAGTTCTTCAGTTGCTGTAAACCTATGCAGCCTTATTGAAAGTAATGTAGAGATGCTGGTTTACAGTATAGAAGGATATGGCCTTATTTTTTTTTTTCCTCTAGCAGATAAGTTGAATTTAAAATTGAAACAGAATTTCATTTTGTGTCAAATCAAAACCCCAAGTAAGAGATAATTTCAGTGTAAAACCTCAGAGTGGTGAATATGAAAATGCTTGTGAAGTTTAGGGAATCTTTAAACGGGCTTGATTTCTGTTCTGTACATGCAGTTATCTCATGTGGTTCCCAGTGTCAGGTTTTACTGCAACAATTTTGCATTAATTTAATTAATCACCAGTTGGAAGGAAAGACATAAAAATATGTATGGTATATTCAGACTTCAGTATTTCTTCAATTCTATTCCTGTATCTTTAGCAACAACTCTCAGTTTCATTATCCTAGTCATTAGACGATATGTTTCCAAATGGAAGTTATCTTAGAGCCAAGAGAGAATCTAGGATCTTGAAGTTAGGCTGTGCAGTGACTCTATTTTAAGCATTTTTCCCTGGCATGCAATCTTAAATCAAGAGTTACAGTCCTCACGGCGTGGGAAGTGTTGTAAAAACTGAAATGGCACTCCAAAGTGCCTGTACCCTCACAGGAGAAGACCAAGCAACAGGAATGGCCAAAGATGAGTTATGGTGAACATTTTTTGGCTCCCTCAAGTTTAAGAACAGAGTCAAGCCTCCAGGCAGGCATACTGACTAATTAAAATACGTTTTAGAGTTACCTTAATTATCTAAGAATAATTAAGTCCACTTTCTAGTTTGTGTTATGAATTGGATTCCCATGATGCTCAAGCTCTGATGTCAAAAACTGTAGCTGGTTCTGTGTCACCTCCAGGCATTAATATGTTTAGAAATTTGTGCCAGACAAATTCCATTTGTTTGATTACAAATTCCTTGCTTATGCTAGATAGGTATCAAAAATATGCTTTTAAGAAATTACTATGGAAAAGGATTGTAAGGGTGGAACAAACTACCTGTCTTCACTATAAGTATCTTGCAGTTAAATTATCTATCTGGGAAGAGGATCATTTAACTTTACTTACTGCTTCAGTTAAAGGAGAAATAAACACATCAAATTAATTTCTTGTTGAAGAGCAGCTCAAATGCGAGAATGAAATTGGATGGGAAAAATCACCATTGCTTCACACTTACGGTTTGCCAGAGGGGGAAACCGTGCAAGAGGTGAACAAAAGTAGGGCAGCCTGGACCAGGAGCTCAGCCCTCAGAAACTGTAGTGGAAGGGGAGCTCTAATCCCTTCACTCTGAAATCCAACTTCACACACACAGTGCAAAATAGAGAATCATCCTCTATAATAATAATAATAACAATGATCCTCCATAATTGGGAATAATCCTTGGTGTGAATAGAAATAGGACAGTTTAGTGATGGTTGGATGTCAGTATTAGAAACTTTTAAAAATGATACATCACTAGATTATAGATGCTCAATCAAGCGTGCGATCTCACAGCAGCACACACTGCATATGCTTTCCTGTTGCAGAACAATACAGAAAGAAAACAGTATCTCTTCGCAACACCTTTGGTCAAAAAAAGTACTAGGGAAAATCCTCACACAGCTAACAGAAACCCTGAAGCTGAGATTTGTATGCAGTCAACATTTTAATGTAAAAAATACCAAACCACTCAGCATATGTACACAGCAGGCAATGTGAGAAACCTTCTTTCGCAGACTATCAAAAATAAAAACCATTTTAAAAAATCTCCCAAGATTCACAGATTCAGAGTCTAAAGGAAGCAGAGCAACCCATGATCTTCCAAAAAAATCAACTAAGGATTTTATTACAAAACATCCTGTTTGCAATGAATATATCTATTTGTAGACTAAGGCAGTGCCATCAGTGTTGATTGGAGTCTCCTTTTAGCTATCTGCAGTTATATTTTTGGCTGTGCTTATTGTAGATGTTCTACACTTGCAAGCTGTTATCTGAAGCAATGGTATTCAGAGTAGATCACTCCTCAAACCAGATAATACTGTCTTAGAAAAGACTAGCATGATGAGTGTATTTTATAGCACGGAGCAAAAACAATTCCTCTGAGCTGTTTGAGTGTATTTCTCTCACATGATTTCAGACACATCAGTAACATTCCCAGACCACCAAGCTTCCTGAAGCAACCATTGAGTGCCAAAGTCTGCTTCCATTTATGAGAATGTTAAATTCTGCTATTATACATGCCAGTGGCCAAAGAACCACATTGTAAATGAGTAATTAAGAGCATCATTTCCCCAGTGTGAATTACGTGTGCATTTTTGAGGGCAGTTTTTAGCTGTTTTACTATTGTTTTTCAAAAGTTTGTTTCCCATGCAGTTGTACTTTTAGTTACTGTATACTGAGATTGTTTGGGGCTACGCCAAACAATTTTACTGTACAGAGACTAGTACTATTCAGACAAATATTTTCACTGAAGTGAAAATCTTTCTCTCTTATATATTCTCTCACAATAGATATTTCCCTGATTGTTACAGAACAATAAATTATTTAAATGACTTTTTAGCAGATTTAGTATTCTTATACATATATCAAGATAAGTTGCTACCTGAAGCTGACAATCTTTGCATCTACAAAACACCTTTCCATTAGAAATAGAATACTAGTATTGGTAACAATGTTTTGAGATTTATGTCTTCAGACAACACTTCTAACCTCATGATTTGTACTGAACAATACTGTTATGCTGAACTCCCCTGTAAAAAGCCCATTACAACACTGCCAGATAGACACAGAGCAACCACAAAGGTGACCTTACATATCACTTGTGTACAGATGGTTCCAAATAGCAGTGTTTCACCTACTTTGATGCAGATAATTTTGAATGGATAGGAATAGTGGCCATGCTACGTTGTTCACAATTATTCAGCTCTCCTTCCAAAATAGATGGGGCAAACTTACTGTCTAAATAACTAAAATAATATTTGAATTATCTGCTCAGTTTCTTTTTGTATCTGAGCGGTTTCAGCGTATGGGCTTGCTTTCTTGTGCTCTATAAAAATTAAACCCATAGATAGAAGACACCACTCTGAAACTTATTTCAGTGTTATTTTATCTAAGCATCTATTAATTTTGAATCTTCAGTGATGAGCAATGATGTTTAATCAATTACATAAAAGAGTTTTTATTCTACTGTGCAGTTTAATGAGTCTTCTCTGCCATGCAGCTATGCACACTGGCCATCAGCTCATCAAAACCCTAGTGTGAGCTACTGAGAATACTTAAAAATGTATGTGAGTACACTGCATAGCTGAGAAGATTCTACAACTCTAACCACACAGGAAGGCTGACCTCTTTGCGTCTCAATTCCTGGGTCCTTAAGAGAAAATTGCCATCTAGGAAATTCTAGGTACAGTCAGCTAAAACAAAATACAAAACAAAATACTATAAGACATAGTAATATCACCACCTTGTGGGGAATGAATGTTCCTGTAAAAACATTATCACGCCTGTGAAAGCCCCTGGAACTCCTATGTACTCAAAAGGCAGAGCCAAAAACAATACTTATTGATATTACTGAAATTAGAAGTGAAAAAAATATTTTAACAGAATGGAATATTTACTACAAGGTTCTGCAGTAGTTGAATTTATCCTCTGATTTTTGCTTAATTTTGATTATGAACTCTGTGCACTTCATAGAACATTATGATTTAAAGTTAAGATTTATAAAGTCATTTAAAATACATAGATGTTTTAATGCATCTATAAATGTTATAAAATAATGCATTAAAATGTATAATAAAATATAAGTGTAATTGTTAAATGTATTCAGCAGCCATTTTGTACATTGGTCCCAATTCTGCTTTCTCCAAGATTCATTTTCATAGAAAACATCTAAATCAGGCTCTTTTGAGAAGCTAGATGTCTGTCAGAGGCAAAAATGTACTCAGTCTGTACTCAAACAATTTAGGAACAAGACCACCATCATTCTTCCTCTTTAAACCCCCATTTATGTTTTTATTTATTTTCTATAGAACTTCTAAACTCTATGAGACATAAGGCAGGCTTTGTATAGACAACAGTTTCATTCACTCCAGCTCTAACTGTCTATCCTATGCACTGCATGACATATCCTGAGGAAAATTAGTAGAAGCATGTGTTATTAAAGATTGTAGTATCAAAACTGTACTCATGCTTTAGCATCAGAAGTAGAAACTTAATTCCAGAAATTCCTTATACGGTTAAATAATTTTTGACATTATTAACAGCCAGTTTTATGAGAAAGATAGAAACAGATTTTCTTATTTGTTATTGAAGCACCAGTGAGGGAAATTTTGAAACACGTTCTAAAGCACCTGCCTGTGTAATGGATTTCATAGAATCATAGAATCATTTGTGTAGGAAGGGAGCTCTAAAGGATGTCTAGTTCAAATTCCTTCAGTGAACAGGGATAGGTACAGATAGATCAGGTTGCTCAGAGCCCCATGCAGCTTTACCTAGAATATCTACGGGGATGGGGTACCCACACCTCTCTGGACAAGCTGTTCAAGCGTCTCGCACCATTACTGTAAAAACCTTTTCCCTTATATCTAGTCTAAATCTTCCATCCTTCAGTACCAAACCCTTTCCACGATCACAAGAGGCCCTGATAAAGAGTCTGACCCCTTCTGAATGGCCTTAAGTTGCACCAGAAGAGATTCAGGTTGGATACTGGGAAAAACTTAATCTTTAAAGAGTGGTCAGGCATTGAACAGGCTGCCCAGGGAGGTGGTTGAGTCACTGTTCCTGGAAGTATTCATTCAGAGCTGACTAACACCAGGCAGTATCTCTTAGGTTGATCTTTGCACACAGTATGCAGTGTTCAGCATACAGCAGCACAAACACAGATGATATCATCTGAGAAATAGGGGAGGTAGAGTAACATAAGCCCCAGTGTGTACATCTCCGAGTGTATTTGTATTTGGGTAGGATTACAACTTTCTGGAATAAACTATATGAGCACCCAGAAATTTGTAGGGGTTAACTGACAGTACATGTGTCTAATGTTGTGGTTCATCTGTTTTATTGCTGATATTGATTGTGAATGCATTGTTCACTGATAGTAATTTTTGGTGTCATTTACAAATCAATTAGCTGGTCTGAAAATAATTTGATCCAGCCCACATGAACTGAGCAGTTCTCCTTGCACTGCTCTACTAATGCATGCCTCTCATGTGCTGTAGCCAGAGACCCAGCAAGAGGCCCAGCTTCTATTTCAGGATCAGGTTTTCTTACACAGAGATGCTGCTGTGGATTGTCAGACAACATTAACAGCAAATTTCTCACAAAAACTGGACACTTCCACTTGGAGTTTTAACTTGAGCAAATCAACTTTTTTTTTTTTTAGAAAAATCTGGTCAAAGCATTCATGACCTGCTTGATTTTTTGTTTAGCTGAGATATCAACTGTAATGGCACTGTTTTTAAAAAGTAAATGAAATTCATTATTCCATAGACCTTTTGTTTGTAAAAGCAATAAATCAGGCAATAACTTACATCTCCACAGTACTGATAATCAGCTGGTTGTGTCGAATTGTATGCTCAAGACTGTTTTCAAATGTGGCATCACCAAAATCTCATGAAGGATTTGTTCTCATTGCAGAACTCGTGTTTATTTCACAAGATCATTTTCCCCTATTTGTTACAGGTCTGTAATCAGAAGTGTAAAATGTGGAT
Source organism: Odontophorus gujanensis (assembly GCA_013399175.1). NCBI lineage: Eukaryota > Metazoa > Chordata > Aves > Galliformes > Odontophoridae > Odontophorus > Odontophorus gujanensis. Next base: position 100,571 of record VXAB01011658.1, read on the forward strand.
ATCAGGTGATCTAAAAGACTTAGAGCAGCATAGATTGGCTGTGATCTGAGCTTTTTATCAATACTCTGGACTTGTCAGGAATTAGACTGAATTTATGCCTCTATAGAGAGCAAATACGATGACAAAGTGCAATAAAATTTCACCTTCTTGAAACATTGTGTGATAATTAAGTGCTAAATGTGCCTGAGTTTTCATGTGTGTTCTTTATAGAACTTGTTCATGTATCTCAGTTTCAGGACTAATGCCAGGCAGATTTTACTAACAACACTATAAATTAATGGAAAGATCTCATTTCCTTAATAAATCCATCAAATTTACTAACAGTCATTGAATAAAATTGATGGGATAACCTTGACAACTTGTCTGACAGGTGCCTTCTGAACACTGTGGCACTGCATTTCTCTACTGTATGAAATTCAGTGATTTTATCTCCCAAGGAGACGAATGTCTTACAAAGGGTGGGCCAATGACAACAGTGATCCAGTGATTTGTCCTTTTTTTTAAATTATTATTCAGGATCAAAATTTGAATTTTTTTTCTCACCCACAAAAAACACACTATCCCTCCTCACACATCCAGGCAGGGGAAGAAGGCCCATGTCTTTTCTCTGCAGTCGGTGCTGAGCTCCCTCTCATTTGCCATGCTTTTCTCACAACTTTCCACTCCTGAACTTTTGGCTCCACACCAGCCAAAGGAGTACAGACAACCAGAAGCCATCGGTTAGGACATTTCCTTGGGAGAAAGGATTGAATCCATGAGAAGGAAAAGAGTAGCATACCCAGCAGTCCAGGTCTGACTACTTTACTTAAAGGAAGCCAGCTGTTTGTGTTGAAAGGGTATGTAGGTATTTTCAGTTATGTTAATAAGAGAGGTAGGTACCTCACTTTTTCTTTATAGAAGATATAGTAGCTGAAATAATTTAAGCACATCACATACTGTCATGGTTTTATGATTTCTGTTATATTATTGATATTCCACATCATAACATCATGTAGTGTATTGGGAGTTAAAGAGTTAATACTCCAGTTCTGTGGATCATCGACAGCCACTGATATGCCTGTCTCAGAAGAGAAGAACTACGTTCCCCAGAGGACTGTGCGATGCTTTGTATTTTTATGTGTTTCCGCCCAGAGGGAAAGATCAAAACTGTCTGCNAATGTGGCATCACCAAAATCTCATGAAGGATTTGTTCTCATTGCAGAACTCGTGTTTATTTCACAAGATCATTTTCCCCTATTTGTTACAGGTCTGTAATCAGAAGTGTAAAATGTGGATATCAGGTGATCTAAAAGACTTAGAGCAGCATAGATTGGCTGTGATCTGAGCTTTTTATCAATACTCTGGACTTGTCAGGAATTAGACTGAATTTATGCCTCTATAGAGAGCAAATACGATGACAAAGTGCAATAAAATTTCACCTTCTTGAAACATTGTGTGATAATTAAGTGCTAAATGTGCCTGAGTTTTCATGTGTGTTCTTTATAGAACTTGTTCATGTATCTCAGTTTCAGGACTAATGCCAGGCAGATTTTACTAACAACACTATAAATTAATGGAAAGATCTCATTTCCTTAATAAATCCATCAAATTTACTAACAGTCATTGAATAAAATTGATGGGATAACCTTGACAACTTGTCTGACAGGTGCCTTCTGAACACTGTGGCACTGCATTTCTCTACTGTATGAAATTCAGTGATTTTATCTCCCAAGGAGACGAATGTCTTACAAAGGGTGGGCCAATGACAACAGTGATCCAGTGATTTGTCCTTTTTTTTAAATTATTATTCAGGATCAAAATTTGAATTTTTTTTCTCACCCACAAAAAACACACTATCCCTCCTCACACATCCAGGCAGGGGAAGAAGGCCCATGTCTTTTCTCTGCAGTCGGTGCTGAGCTCCCTCTCATTTGCCATGCTTTTCTCACAACTTTCCACTCCTGAACTTTTGGCTCCACACCAGCCAAAGGAGTACAGACAACCAGAAGCCATCGGTTAGGACATTTCCTTGGGAGAAAGGATTGAATCCATGAGAAGGAAAAGAGTAGCATACCCAGCAGTCCAGGTCTGACTACTTTACTTAAAGGAAGCCAGCTGTTTGTGTTGAAAGGGTATGTAGGTATTTTCAGTTATGTTAATAAGAGAGGTAGGTACCTCACTTTTTCTTTATAGAAGATATAGTAGCTGAAATAATTTAAGCACATCACATACTGTCATGGTTTTATGATTNATACAAAGAGTAGATTCTGTTTTCCCACTGATGCTGTTTGCCCAATATTCAGACCCTTTCGCAGCTACATCAGGAGCCTCCGTTTGTTATCCTGGCTCTGGGGTATGCATTCTACATTTCATTAACTTCTTTCTTATCTGAAAATAAAAATGTGAGTTTGGTAATTTGCTGATGTGAATTAAGGCTTCAGAGTCGCACTCTTTAATTGACAGGTTCCAAGATCTGTTCTTTTGTACAGGTTCACTGGAGAGTATGTTAGTGCAACTGCCTCCTGGAAATCTGCAAAGTCTTCTAGTGATGCTTTCACACAATCTCTTCCTACAAAAGAGTACTAAGACCCTACATAGCAACAAGTCCAAAGTCCTGCTTAAATTTCCTGCTGAGCAGCATCTGTGAACATGGTATGTGCAGCACTTCAGAGAGCTCACCACATCCAGGAAGCATCAGACAAGCTCTGCTTGTCCTGTGTAATTTCTTTCTGTCTGCTATATATCCAGCACGTCCAGAGATAAGGATGTGATGTGTTCAGCAGGTCAGGATCAGATTTGTGAGTTGTTCTGATGCTGTAATGGTGGTCTAAGGTTTTGCAGTGTACATACCTGATCTACAGGCATTAAGGCCAGAGGTCCTACTACGCTGACAGATGCTTATAAATCCTGAGCAAGTATCTGAGGAAATTTCCCAGTGTGATAAGACACTCCTTGCAAATCTCAAACTTACTGTGTTTCCTGTCTATGTTTTGAAAGTTCTCATGCAAAAATTTGATACAAAGGAATTAAAGGATTGTAACCTAATTAAAGTAACTCATCATTTTTATAGCTATCAGATGATCCCAATTAAATGAAGTAATCATTTATTATTACAGATTTGATGTATGAAGGATTTAACATTTAAATTAATAGAAGTCAGCTGATATAGCACTGCATAGTACTTGAGATTAGATTACTAAAACTTTCATCCAAGTCTACATTAAAATAATTACCTTACCCTTATATGATTAGCATAAATAGTTAATCATTACCCAGTAGATACACTTGGAGTAGAACTCTTTAAGAAGAGATTTTCAGCTTCCCACTATCCTGAAGAAAACAATTACCAGTACAAAGCCTTGCTGGTATAACTTCATGTCACACCAAAAAAGCACTTCCCAGATTGGTAAAGTGAAAAACAATAGGAAACTGATTTCAGATGAAACAGCATTAATAGCATACCAGTGGTTTTTGTGCTGATAAGCAAAGGCAGCACACTCAAAGTCAGGCCAATCAGTATGGAAGAGCCATTGCCTTTATAGTGTGGCTACAGAAACAGGGCAGAGCAAGGACAATTGGCCTGAATTGGGCAAAGGGTTATTTCATTACCATATGACATCACATGGAAGGGCATAAAGCAATGGTTGGTTGAGGGTGCTGGGCTGTGGCTGCTTGAATAAGAGGTGGCGACTGATGTTGCATTCCTAGCATGCAGTTGGTATTCCAACAGTTGTATTGTTAGCTTGAGTATTAAATGGTTGGTGGTGAGTGCAGACACACATTGTTATCACTGCTGATTTGTTTCCATTTTTCCTTTTCTATTTTAATGAATATTCTATTTTATTTCAAGTTCTCTCTCTCATACTGTTGTGGGGGAGTTAGCATGCAGCTATGTGGTGCTGAGCTACCTAACAGGTTAACCCAACAATTATTAAAGGGGTTACATTTTCCAGAACAAATCCAGTTGCATAACTAGTTGAATTAATTGGACAATCTGTATTTAAAAGCAGCTGATTTGAGGCTACACTCTAGGGAAAGAAGGTGTTATTTAAATATTGGAAAATACGTTCTGGGCAGCGCAGAGTAAGAAAGGGAATAAGTCTGATCAAGCTGGATAATAAATTGGAGGGGATCTTACAAGGTGCTGCAACAATTAGATAGTGGATATCAATCTCTTATTCAAGTTAAGCAATTAACTGACTTTGATTCAGTAACTAACTACAAAAGAAAGTGGTTATATGGCTTATTAATCTCGCATATTAAAGCATAAAATTGTCCAGTGATTGTCAGCTAGAAGTAGTGTAGTTCAGAATAAAATAAACAATAAACACTTTACTGGGAAAGCAATCTATTTACACACCTCATAAAGTGAGCCCTCCTCTATCTTACATCAAGTTTAGAACTCACCCAAGCTCAGCAGTTTTTTCAGTGTTGTTGTACAGAAGTTATGGTCCATGCAGGAAATACTGAGGAGTTTTCACAAAAAATCCAGAGAAAATATTACAGCAGAAATATTGTGATATTTCCTCAAGTATACTAACATGATACTTCATTATAAAACTGTGCTTTCATGAGTTAGGAGGACACAGTTATAAATCAAAGATGTTTTTAAAGATAGCAGTGATTTACTCTTAATTCAATTTAGTTATATATGAATATGTACCTACACTGAAAAGCCTGGTAAGGCATGCTTTAATATTACCATGGAACTTTCTGATTTACAGCCTATGCCACCAACTGGCTAAAGATACCCAAAAAGGCATAGGCTGGGGGAGGTATTGTGGTGGGTTTTGAATTTGTTGTGGCTGCAGAAGACTAGAGTTGGAACTGCCATTTTGGAGATCTCTTGGCCAGAATCCAACTCAGAACCAATTGGGATGAGTGCCACATTTTCCTGACATAGGTTGTGCCAAATCACTGGAGCTTAGCTGGGTTTTTCCTGGAGTTTCCTCCTATGATAACAGATGAGAAAGCTCAAGTTTTAATATAAAAAATCATTTACGTGTGCGGGTTCTACCTAACAGAAGGAACGTTAGGCCCTACGTCAGCAAGGGGAGCAAAGCACTTCATGCTTCCCCAAGCTCCTTCCTATACTCGATGTGAAACCCAAGACACCAGTCATGGGAAACAGTATCAGAAGCTGGCAGGTCACATTGGGAGACCAAGGCCTGGCCCTGCTCTGCAACTCTCCTAGCCTATCATTTGTTGTCAGGGCATGGGAGAAGCCTGAAGCCCCTGTACCAGTGGGATCTGAGTTTAATAATTGATGCTGTATTAGAAAACTGAGCCACTGCAGTGATCTGCTGTGATTTTTTGTGCATCCAGAGGAGGACCACAAAAATGATCCAAGGGATGGAATGCCTCTTCTACGAGGACAGGCTGAGAGAGCTGGGGCTGTTCAGCCCAGAGAAGAGAAGGCTCTGATGTGACCTCACAGCGGCCTCTCACTATCTAAAGGGAAGCTACAGAAAGGAAGGGGACAGACTGATTGGCAGTGTCTCCGGTGATAGAACAAGGGGAAATGACTTCAAATTTAAAGAGGGTAGGTTTAGGTTGGATATAAGGAAAAAGTCTTTGAGAGTGGTGAGGCGCTGTTTCAGGTTGCCCAGAGATGCGGTTGTGTCCCCGGAGACTTTCAGAACAAGGCTGGGTCAGACCCTGGGCAACCTGATCTAACCATGGTGCCCCTGTTCATTGAAGGGGAGTTGGACTAGATGACATTTAAAAGATCCCTTCCAACTCTGAGGATTCTATGATTCTATAATACATCACAGCTGTGAGAAACATTATAAAAGAAGCTGTGGCAAATAAAGGCAGAAGGATTTGAAAGAAGTAGAATGTGTGCATGTACTCTGTGCAGAAACAAAAGTACTGCTTGGTGATGCTTTTGGAGGTTGTGTTTCAAGCCTGGAAGTAATTCCCTTTGGGATTATAAATTATGCCATGATTTTACTTCAAGTTACTGAATGTGGCATTATCTTCATAATATCTTATTAAATAACTATACCCCTCTTACTTTCTGTCTAAACTCAGCACTTCCAGCCTTAAAAAGTAAAAAAATTATAAATGAAATGAAGTGCAAACAGAGCTTAAAAAAATTGTTTGAGTACTACAAAAATACTTTCTGAATATTAAAACAAATCATCTATTTTAATGTTAAAGAAATAAAGAAAAAGTCTGAGACTTTTTAACCAAATCTTAATACCTCAGTGAGAAGAGAACATGCAGCAGGAAAGGCAAGAAAATGCAAAAATCAAAACCCGAAGCCAAAGAATGACATTCAAAATAAAGGCATAGTCACATTAACTGCTGGATATTATTACTTATGAAGTGACAGATGCCTCTCCTACTGTCTCCCAGTCATAACTAATTCACAGTTAAAAAGGCACTATCAGTCTACAGACTAGGTATTAAATGGACTTAAACCTAAAATACCACCTCATTCCCATTTGGAGAAAGGAAGAATGAAAGGCAGTAGGTAAAATAACGAGAGAAACCCTGGAGTGTAAAATATAGGGAGGGCAGTGCCAGCATGAGATTAGGATGGACAAGAGGCTTATTCCAGTCATGCGGAGTCCTTGCCATTTTCTTATTTGATTTTCAGCTATGAAAAGATCAGAAAACTTAGCTCAAATGTAAATTATGGGATTTGTCATAAATTGTAGGAACTAATTTAAGGGTAACTATATGAAAATGAATGGTGTGTCAGATACAGCAAATCAGACCACACAGCTTAATGCTTTTTAGTTCTCTTAAAGCATATGTGTCATTAAGTGAATAGGCTGCATATAATGAATTCCTCTCACTCAAGTGTACAAAAGACCACTGTTTCTTTATAACTGGAATAGATAAAGATTAACCTGCACTCTTGAGGAGACTTGTGACTGAGAAGACCGTTGAAACTGTAAGTCAGTTTAAGTGAATTATTTAAATAATAATAAATAAATAAAATGCACACACACATACAAACCAGCTCCACCACCAAAAGAAACATAAAGAAAAGCTGAAATCGAGGTCACATTCAGTCAGTTGCAGTTACAAATTACAGATGACTAAGAAATTTTCAGACATCTCTGTTGCCCTACCCGATTTACAGGAAGTGTTGGCTAACTTCTCAATTCATGAACCTTCTGGTAAAGTTATTGCAAAAAAGGAGCAAACTGTGCAGCAGCTGCTTTATAGTTTCAAATGCATGTTACATTACTCATGCCTTCAGGAATTATTCCACTTAAGAGTCCATATTAGGCCACCAGTACAGCTCTTAAAGCTCCTCCTTAGCTCTGCCAATACTTTCAGACACTCATGAGGTAAAGTTATTAACTGTGAAGGTTGCTTGTGAGGAATCATTATTCCAGCTTACAACAGAGTCTTTCCATACGTTGAACTTTTCTCTTAAATTAAATAGGATTGTAATTTTCATTCCATCTGTTTCTTGGGTCAAACTCAAGAGTTGTCACAGCAAAAAGTATGACATTAATCATCTAAGACTATACTATATTGTCAGGAGGAAAAAAATATTCTGAAATTGTTCAATAGCATTTGGTTAAGATGTTTTGCTGTGTGATACTGGGGAGGTGTTTACAGATTCCTGTCCTGGTTTTACCCATACCTCCTGCACTTCCTTGCCTTATCTTTTTGTTTCACTTGGAACATGTTTTTTTAATTTGCAGACCAGAATTAAAGGGCTAATAATGGTGCAGAAATAAATAAGCACTTCAATTCAGGCACTCATCTTTAAGACTACTACTGAGATAGAAAGTAATAAGGAATTGTGTGTTTAGAATATGTTTATTTTGATCAACTAAGGCAATTTTATAGATGCCAGTGTTATATGTTATGTATATGTTAGTATATTCCCTAAATACCACCGCGTAAACTGGCAATTAAAAATACCATATTAAACTACAGACAGTTACAGAAAGATACACTCTAAAAGAAATTCTAAATTTAAATGCATGCTACAAGTTATATGGTGATGTTGTATAATTCCAGCAATATAAGGGGAGGGTGTAAGAGATATGGCAGACCAGAATGAAGGCTATTTTGTCTGATAGTGCCCTCTAGAGATGGAGAGATAAAATGTTTGCAAAAACTTAAATGCTATGGAAGAAAAAAAAAATGTTACCTGCTCTCCACAGAACAAGAGAAAAAAAAAAGTCCCGGTTTTTTATCTGATATGAAGCTACTCTGTTCCTCCAAGAGAACTTTGATATGAACATGTGCTTTTAGATGGCTAGTGGACCAGGGCACCTAATTCATCTGGCAGCAAGAACATAGCTGTTATGCTAAAGTAGAGAAAAACAGGCATGAAACAACTCAAGAGTTAAGTTGCAGATGTTTGCTTCACTTGTTAACATCTGATGTGATCTAAATACTTCCTAGGTCTTAGGAAATTAGAAAGATTTAAGACAAACCACAGTGTTATTAAATTAAACAGTTGAAATATGCATATAAAATGTAAACAAGGGAAGAAGATTTAGAACAAGGACAGATGAGAAATGAAAAGTTACAAAATAATAATATAAGTAGTTTCATTATTGCAAATGAAAGCCATTGGAAATAACAGAAAAAACAAAAACCCCAGACAAACACAATTTCAAGCCTACGGTGTGATGCGACATCTGATAAAACAGTCAAACTTTGCCACCAGATATCTCAGTCCTTACTGTAGATGGTGCTGTAGCATAAAATATGCACCCTGAGTGTTGATTTAAAACTATCTACCTACAGTTGTGCGTACAGGATTAACTCACAAATTGTTGAGAGCACCTATGTAAACATGTTGTGATTTATATTTGAGCACAGGATCAGTAAAAAATCAGAAATTCTTACCTGGCAGGGGAAACACCCTGATCAGGCTGGTGGTTTTCCCAGCATGAGGCTCATTGGCTCATCCCCTACACTTCAAGGGCACAGAACCCTTTGATTTCCCCAAATGCAGGAAAAAACTACTGCATAATTTGTGGGAGTGGATTTTTTTCTTTTGTTTTCATTTTGGAGAATTGGCTGGCATAGCTGCCGAGCCATTCTTGATGATAACTGAAAAGTCATGGTTGTCAGGTGAAGTCCCTGGTGACTGGAAGAAAGCCAATATCACTCTCATTTTTAAGAAAGGTAGAAAGAATAGCTCAGATTTTGTTGTTGTTGTTGTTGTTTGTTTTATACTGACTTCCTCCTTAATTGGGGATCAACGTGAATTAATTTTCTCCACTCTGGGAAAGTACATCGCTAAAGCCATCTTCAGTGCATATGGCACAAGAAATTCTTATTCCAGAGAAGCCTCAAAGGACAAAGATATGATGCCCTGATTCACACAGAAAGATAGCTTGTGTTTGCAGAGGAGAAATGGGTGCCTGGCTGAAACAGCTGTACACCAAAACCTGGAGCTGGCCTTAGGGTCACAAGTGGCTCCAGCAGTAGAGCAGGAGTGGAGGAGGGCACAGCATTACTGCCCACGTCCCAACAGCCCAATCTCCCATCCTACCACAGCTTGAGGACTTCATGTTTTGGGATTTCCCAGTTCTATTATATATTGCCTGTTAAGGAGTTAAAAGACTCTGCTTGTCCCTTTCTGCTAGCTAATGCTGATACTTTTTATAAACTGCAGTAAAAGAAACACACAAGCGCACACAAACCTCTATCTTCTGTTTCTTTCTGTTGCAGTGGTAACTCACATGGACTCCTGATGGTAGCAGACACCACAGAATTTTGGTATTGAACGCAAGAGAAGCTCTCTGTACCCCCAGTAACAGCTGGAGCGATTGCTGCTGGCAATCTGGACCAAAAGGTATTGAATAAAGCTCAAAGCCAGTTCTCCAGCTGCCATAGTTCACCTGATCTCCCGAGAAAAGGGGCTAGCACTGTGCAGTGAGTAATTTCCTATTCCTGGAAGCAATGCATTGCTTTGTGCTTGAGCAAAATGAGCAGATCTTTTTGATTATTCACTGCTTAGCATTTCTACTGAGAGTGCTATGAAAGCTCCACATTTTTCATTGTACAGAAATATTTATCCCATGGTCATGAAAAAGTAATTTTCTTGAAATTCAGTGGAACTATGTCAATACGCAAAAGAATAGGATCAAATTCATTTAACACAATTTTAAGTTATATGTAGCAGTAAAAATTAAGGAAATAAATTCATTTAACTTGGAAAGAGAAGGTGATATTTCTTAATGCTCCAGAAGTAAAATCAGGAAAGACTGCAGGGAGACCTCCTTTCAACCTCCTAATATTTAAAGAGAGTTTATAAACATGAGGATAGATAGTGATACAACAAAGGGAAATAGTTCTTAAACTAAAAGAGGGAAGATTTAAATTAGATGTCAGGGGAAAGTTTTTTACTGAAATAATGGTGAGGTGCTAGAACAGGTTTCCCAGAGAGGTTGTAGATGCTCCATCCCTGTTCAAGGCCAGGCTAGATAGGGCACTGGGCAGCCTAATCTAGTACTTGATCTAATGGTTGGCAACACTGCCTGAGGCAGAGGGATTGGAAGCTGATGATCCTTGATGTCCCTCCTAACCCAAGCCATTTTATGATTCTGTGAATAGCCGTTTGAGATTTTTTGTGGGTTTTTTTTTTTTTTGTGTTAGCATCATAACACACTGATAGAACATGGGAATTATGTGAATGTTGTGTGCCTATCTACTGGAAAATAAAATATGCTTTCTGAAATACCAGGAAACCCAGAAAAATTCAAGAAGTTCTTCTCTCATCCAGATATATATGTATGATTAGCACATACATATGAATCCCAGACATCCTTTCCCATGTCATTATGCAAAAACCTGACTGCTTTCAGGACAAGTGCTTGTCAGGAGAAGTGAGTGCTTGAGAATGTCTTCAGAGTGTACAGACCAAGGAACTCACAAATCTGGCCAGGATCAAGTGTACAGAGGGTGGATTTCCAGCCACACAATACCTTTCCTGCCTTTTCATTTCATGACAGGCTCGCTTCTAGGAAAAAAAACAAAAAAACAAAAAAAAAACCTGCCGAACTGTAATGCTTACAGTTCATTATCAGCATATCATTTAGTCAGAGCAGCATCCATCTCTTGGGACTCCTTGTTTCCCCCACAGCCCATTTCAGTAAGCTCTTTCACATCATTGTATACTCCACCCCATCTGGCCACTAAGGCTCCACTAGTGCTGCTATGCAGCATAGCCTGTTTCCTGAGTCAAGAAAGCAATATGCAAGAAAGATGTGAGAGAGTGATGTAGGAAAAAGAAAAAAAAAAGACTGTGCAAGCCAAATTACATTACAACAAACACTTGTGCAAAACACTATTTGAGTTGTTTATCATCCACTTATGAGAGGTATTGTTTTCACCTACTTTTCTATAAGTTGTCAGCCACCACTCCAAGGTTTTTGTCCTGCCATTAATTTCCTGTGTGATGCTGGAAGTAGCAGAGCCTGGGCAATTACAGAAGTGTGTTTGTTTCTGATCCTGCTCCATTTTGCCTTCACAGACCTGGAACAAGAAGCAAGGTCTCTCTTTTATTCTGCGTGCTGCTTTGAGAAAGATACTCATGCACATGCCTGCCCTGGACCGGTGTGTCTCTGTGTGTGGCTATAGAATAGGCTAAAAGCAGTGAGGTATTGCAGCAGGCTGCCCAGGAGGGTGATGGAGTCAATGTCCCAGGAGGTTTTCAAGAAAAGTGTTGATGTGGCATTGAGTGGCATAGCCTAGAGCAGTCACAGGTATGCACTGATGGTTGGACTAGATGATTTTAGTGGTCATTCCAACCTTTACAGTTCTATTACATTATGTTTTAAAACCACAGTTTGACTAGGAGTTTGACAGTAGACTATTAAGCAGTCAGAGGCTAACACTGCTACAATAAAGTAAAGGCATTAAATGACAGCCCAGCTGCATCATATGATTGGGTCAGGTCAGCAGACAATGCTGGTATGAATAAGGAAGTTGGAGCAATTACCTGTGGTCAGCTTGCAGGAACTTTCAAGGAAGAGGGCAGGGTTTGGCCTCCTCATCAGTGGCCAGCTGTCCCTGGGAGGCCCAGCCTGCGAAGAGGAGGGACAAATCCTCTGTTGGGCACATTCTATCCAGCCTCTAATTTAAAACTGGAGAGTTCATCTGAGTTCTGCACCCTCAGCTTTTTGTTTCCTGAGACTAGCTGCTGCTTCTCACATCTCTCCTTCCCTACACTTTTTACAGCAGTGAAGCAGCAAACAGAACATACACAGATTTCTTAAGAAATACGAGTAGCAGGAAGTTGCATGACCAGAAAGTTCATTAAGATGCAAATTTGGTAGCAGAAGTTATCATTCCTTCAAGTTATTTGACAAAACTGTTCATCATCAATGAAAAGCTTGTGTCAAGAAAAGTCTGACACGGAAAGCATTAGTTATAAGATATTCATAAGAAATAATTGATTTATCCTTTCCTGTTCCTGAATTTACAGGCAGATATTTTAAATTGCCTTAGAGTTATGCACTATACTTGGTACACACCAAGAATAATGTTGTTCTTCTTTTGGAAAAGAAAAGAAAGATGTAATAAGTCATTACTTTCAATGACCATTGAACAGGAAACAGAACACCCACCAATTTCAAAAGAAATTACTTTTTAACAACCGCATCACTGATGTTGTACCATTCTCTTACCACTGTATATGCCTGCTTTAGCACTGCTATAAACTTTTTCCATGACACTTGCTTACACTAACTAGGCTGCTCTTACAGCATTCTACAGGTTCAGTCTATATTGATGGCACTGTTTCAATTCTATATAGAATATCTCAATGATTTAAATAAGGAAGTAGCTCAAGCTACAGGCAGGAGCTTAGAAGATTGTTTTGGACACTGAAATTCTTGTTTCTTGCTGCTTTTCAATTGCCATTAGGTAGGAAATGCTTGTACAAATTTGGTTCATTGTTTAAAATTCATATTCCACTCCCCAAATCCCTTTTCCACTACATTTGTTCAGTCCGTATATCAGTGAGTTCTGGTTCTGTGGGTCAGACTGATTCATCTTTTGAAATGAATTCGAGTTTCATTGGTTACCTTGAATAAACTGTGGCTCCTAGAGTACTTTCTGTTCTGAACTGCGGGTTCTACCCACAGCTATGGTAGATTGATGTAGCCTAGCTGCACCAAATGCATTTGGGGATCTGACCATTTAATGATAATTTATTTAATGCAAGAAAGAAATCAAGGAAAATGTAGTTTTCAACACATCAAATATAATCGAGTAATATGGCTATATCATTTCTTCCAGATGTCACTTTGTCCATAGATACTTACATAAAGTCATAATTTGTACATTTGTATGCTTTTATACCACTGCTGGAGAAAGTAATGAATATCTTCTACTATAGAAGGACACTGGAATACAAATGGGCATCATTACCATAAAAGAACTATATACTATTTTTAGCAGATGTTTAAGAAAATAATAACACAGCTAAAGGCTAGTTAGTTTAAATAATTATAATCTCTGATAAGATACCTTATCTACTTCACAGTATGACACTGGTCTGTTTTCTGTATTTTTAGTCATAAAAGAAGTTTGAGTGCTGCAACTAAAATGAATGATATACAGTTAACCTGAATATCTGTGTCCTAAAAAGTCATATCTTGATTTTTAATGTGAAATTGAGATTCCTTTGTGTTTTGTTAGTTTTAATGCCCATTCATTAACTTCACTGTTATTAATGTTGCCATTAATATTCTCTTGTTGGTTTAATACTCTTACTACATATTTATACAATCTGTATTTTTTATCCAAATTATATTTAAAAGAGTTGTGCTTGTTTTATTAGAGATCCTAGACTCATAACTTACAATAGGAACTTTTCCAAGCGTGCAACAATGAGGTTGGATACAAGTGAAAGTCAACACTCGATATGAAAATCTTTTCTTTTCAAGAACCAGAATGCACCAACTTGCATATCACTTATATTTTAATGTATTATGAGGAGTGGGTACATGTCCTCAATAATTATTTCTGCAGATTTGAAAGACTTAATGACCGAACCAGTACTGAGGAGGTATTCAAATTAAATGCAATCACAGGGTATGACAGAATCTAATACTTTTTAATGAAGAAATTGATATTTATATGCCTTAATTCACGAGCACATTGAAATGGTTGATTTTGATTTTTTTTTCCCCCACAGATGCATTTCAGTGGCGAATGTGAAAATGTAAACTACATTTTGCCTTTCCTGCACACCAAACTTGCTAGACTGCAGCCATGTCAGACCCACTGTTCTCTCAAATAAATGATTACAGTATTTATAAAACACCACATGGCTAAGTTGTGATTTTAAAGTTTTCATAGAAACCAAATACACAAGCTCAAAATGATATCATGAAAGTCCATAACTTCAGTTTTCTGAATTGCTGTACATATATTCAAAAGAATAAAAAAACTGTACTGTTTTTGTCACTTTTAAACTGCATGATTCCATTTGATAAATATTAAATTTCTATGTGGGAGGAAAAAAAAGTTTCTCATTTTCTTCATTTCATATTTTCAGAGATTAAAGTTGAGGGAAAAAGAATGGAAATGCTTTGCTATATTTCAGGCTTTTTCACTTAGACAAGCAGATTTAAATGGCAAAAAAAGGAGGAACACAAAATATTTAACTACCAAACTCCTAGCCAGTCAGTCGTGGCTGCTGTACTGATATTAGCATCAGCAGAGATGAAGCAGAGGTAGAGGTATACAATTTCTGTCTTTTCTGCCAGATAAGTAATGCAAAAGTGCAATGCAGGCTTTGATTTAGAGCCTTTAAACCTCACAGTAATACCATGTGAATTCAGTTATAAAGCAGGCATTTACTGTGTGCAGGTGAGACCTCACCCGGAGTACTGTGGTCAGATGTGGAGTCCTTAGCACAGGAAAGACACGGACCAATTGCATCTGATGACATGTGAAGCCCTGGAACAAATTGCCTAGAGATGTGGTGGATTCCACATCCCTGGAGACATTCAAGGGTAGGCTGGATGGGGCTCTGAGCAATCTTATCTAGCTGTAGATGTCCCTGTTCACTGAGGAGTGGTTGGTCTAGTTGGCCCTTAAGAGTCTGTTTCAACTTAAATGATTCCATGATTCTACGACTCCATAATCAGGCACGTAAGTTCAGAAAATTATTTTTTCCCTTCTCATTTAGAGCAGCTTGGTGAATTTTCAGCTCAAATAGATTAGGATAGATTCGAAGAAGAAAATGCCTGTACTGGCTTCAGAGATTTTCTCTCATCTCTGCTTGACAGATGAAGTTGTGTCTGTGGGCTGAGCTCAACAAGAGAGCATTTTGATTGCATGCAGAAATATTTCCCCTAACAGCTTATTCACTTAGAGTGCCTCTCACGACGTGCAACTCCATCCATTCATTTAGTTTTCAAATGTAACAGAACTTGCTTTAACATTTGCATGCATTTGAATTTCAGTGTTGACATGAAAAAGTACTGGAACTATTTATAAAAGAACTGATGTATTTGCCCACTTACCTTCTTTATGACTAAGAAATCCCATGGAGAAACAGCAGTGATTGGCAGCTTCTGAGAGTTACTTAAAGATTAAGGTACTCTGGTTTGGGCCAACTCATAGCATTCTGCAGGCAATCTAAATTCCCATGAAATCATTAAGACCAATAAAGAGGCTTACTTCACTCTCATTTACCACAAAATCTACAGTTCCCAGCTGTATCTTTAGAACTCCCACAAACCATTATCAGCAAAATGGGCACTGCTCTGTGCTCATCAGATGCTTTCTGACAGGTGCATTAAATACTGACTGTCACATCTGGAGCTCAGGCACTAGAAGTGGATCTCTGGAGAGGGAGACTGTTGGTAAGAAACTGTTGAGCTTACACAGGAACAGTCAATGTATTGTGCACTATGCAAATATCTGTATGAAAATTCTGTATGAAAAATTGGAACATCCTGCCCAGAGGGGTTCCATAATGTCCATCTTCTGAGTTTTATAGACCTGCCCTCAGATGTCTGACCTTGTTTTCAGAAGGTTGTTGTGTTAGAGGCCTTTTGAGACCCCTTCCAACATAAATGGTTGCCTGAATGGTGCTTCAGAGTTGGATAATTTATTAAAGTAGTACGTTTTACTTTGAAATTTAAGTGGAAATGCTCTGATTGAATTATCTGCTTCTTCTTATTTTTAAGAATTCTAGCAATTTATCTTACATGAATTACTTTTATTTCCTTTTCCTCTTGTTATGACTCCTTTAGGGTCAAAGAAACTTCTGCCTTTTATTTCAATATTGATGTACCTTGTGGCAATACAAATCCCTATTATAATATCTAGCTACACCTTCCCAGTTACTCTTCCCTCCTCCTCCTCTCATTTTATCCCTAATATTTTCAAATTGATATTCAGATCAAACGAATTCATAAATATGAATTCTAAATCACTGTCCTTCATTGTTCACTGCAGCCTTTACACGAGATGTGCTAGAAATCAGTGGGAGTAGCTAAAAATCTTCTCTACCCCTCCTCCTTCCCCCCCCACACGCACACACAAGGTTCCTTAGAGACTCTTTCATAACAGCATTTGTAACTATCAGCTTTGTTTCTATCTTATGTACATGAATCTCTCTTATGCTGTATTTTTACTTTGGTGCAGGAAGCCTTTCCTTTGCCATACTGATGAGGATGGCATAAAATGATGGTGGTGATTTCTTTTCCATGTTCATCATGCAAATAAAATCATTCACATGAATATTTACCAACGTCTTCCATGCAACTGTCCCAGGTCTTTGCCAAAGTCAATATCAATCAGATACAGTAAAATAATAATGTAAACTACTATGGAGAGACTTTCTATACATGTTACAAAACTTCACACAGACAGTGAAAATGCATGGTCTCTAGGGCTCTTCTTTTCATTCTAGTGCCACAATATTACCTTAATGCAGTAAAGGTTGCTCTGCACAGTTTATCCATACAGCTGGGAGCCAACACCTTCACCCAGCTATGCAGAGCTCAGTGCAGGGACTCCCAAGCTGTTAGCTTAGACATACATGCAGGGCAGACATAATCTAGATAGAACTTCTGCAAAGGCAATGTATTTTAGGTATGAATAGTAAACTATGTTTTTAATGATTGCTTATTAAGCCAACATCTTTACTTGTTCAATGGATGACTTATTTGCAGTGCACATGGGGCACTATGACTGCTTAAACAATCTTTTAGAAGAATATACTAGATTACTTATGAAAGGGTTTATTAGAATCCAAATGACAGCCTGTCTCAATTATTCAGAATGACATTTTAGTTTCACTGAGACCAAGAGCAGAATTTCTTGTGACTGCAACATTTTCTAAATATTAGATTTACACGTCTGCTTTTCAAAATACCAAGGATCTACACACTGCTATGTTAACAATGCTAAAGATAGAGAAGCTGGAAAGGAGATAAGTACCAAGTGTAGCTGCCAAGTTTAGACGGATTTCAGCATTAACAATGTACACCACTTTATTAAGTTTATGTGGCAAGGTTTTGATAGTGGGGGACTGCAGAAGTGACTTCAGTGAACAGAACCCAGCACTGCCCCATGTCAGATCAGAGCTGCTCCAGCACGGACCCATCATCCCCAGAGCTGCCTTGAGCAATACTGCGTTTGGTCAGATTTGATAAACAGATATAAGTAAGATTTTTACCCTTTTTGTAAATAAGTGTTTCCTGAAATCCAACCTAAACTTACCCTGGCACAACTTAAGGCCATTTCACCTTGTCCTGTCTCCTGTCACCAGTGAGAAGAGACCAACCTGGCTCTCGCTGTAAGCACCATTGACATATTGGAAGAGAGCAATAAGGTCTCCCCCCTCAGCCTCCTTTTTCCCAGATGAAACAGCCCCAGTTCCTTCAGTCTCTCCTCATAGGGCATATTGTCCAAGCCCATCACAAGCCTTGCTGCCCTTCTTCGGACCTGCTCCAGCACCTAAATGTCCTTTCTGTACTGAGGTGCCCAAAACTGAACACAGTACTTGAGGTGAGGCCTCACCAATGCCAAGTACAGGGGCAAGATTACTTCCCTAGTCCTGCTCACCACACCATTCCTGACACAAGCCAGGATGCCACTGGCCTTCTTGGCCACCTGGGCACACTGCTGGGTCATATTCAGCCAACTGTTCATCAGTACCCCAAGGTGCCTTTTCCGTCAGGCAGCTTTCCACAGCCACTCCTCACCAAGCCTATAGGGTTGCCTGGGACTGTTGTGAGCAAAATGCAGGACCTGACACTTGGCCCTTTGATCCAGTCTATCCAGGTCCCTCTGTAGTGTCCTTCTCCCCTCAGGCAGATCAACACTTCCTCCCAGCTTGATGTCATCTGCAAACTTCCTGAGGGTGCACTCAACCCCCTCATTGAGATCATTAATAAAAATGTTAAATAGAAGTGGCCCCAGTACCAAGCCCTGGGGGACATTGCTCATGACCAGCCACCAAGTGCATTTAACTCCACTGACCAAAATTGTTCGGGCCTGGCCATCCAGCCAGACCATGATGGCAATTGATGAGGAATCTTGAGGACCTTATCACAACCCATGAGCTTATTTTTATCGTATTTCCTCCACATGTCATTTTGAAGAATTTGAAGTGGAGAGAGAGAGCAACGTGGTGGAGCTAAGCTACATACCAGTGTTAAACCACCTCAAATTCATAAACAAATATGGGAGAAAGGTGAGGCAATGTCATGCAGAACATAGGAAAAAATAAATGGAAGCAACTCAGTTCAGAACAAGATCACAGCTTGAAAGCGTGCTCTGATTCTAAACTTGTTTTAAGTTTTAAGAAGGCTCTGTAATATTGAGAAGAGTCTCACTCTTAGAGGTTGATTTCCTGGTTCTTGGGGCTTTTTTTTTTGTGAACTATGTATCCTCTTATTCCAAAACTCTACATCAGATAAGTAGAAGCAAATCAGACCAGCATATGAAACAGGAATACTTTTTGCCACATAAAGAGACATAGTTAAAACTGCAAATTCATATAAGGATGCCAATTTGAAGATTATGACACTTTAGTCCCTTGTGTTCATGCTTCATCTCCTTAGTGAAATACTTATTACCCTTGTTTCCATGAGAACCAGCATAGTATATCTATACTTCTCAGTATTTTCTTGTCTCTTTCAGTATGCGAGTCCGTATACACTATAAGAAATACAGGCCATTTAAATTCAACTCCAAATGAGATCAACTTTGTGGTAAGTGCTTCATCTTAGAATTCAGATTTGAAGCAGTCTATCTCACATTCTGTGTTGGAAATAGTGCTTGGAGACTCAGTATCATATAGGAGAACACAAACTGATACATGTATAATGCTATAACATGACAGAAAAATGCAGCAATAATAATGGAGTAGTACAATTCCAGGCTGCAGCAATTGAGAACAAGCCCAAATACAGCAGGCACAGATGCAGAAACAAAGAAAGGAAAAACTACTTACCTTCAGAAGACCTCAGGTAGGCAAGGATCTCCAGCAAGAAGCTTCTACTTTCACTGTCAATCCTTAAATGTAGGGCTGGGAAGGGGTGGACCCTGGCTCCACCCCTTCTGGACACTCCAGTGCACTGCATGCACCTGACTTCCCCTGGGGTGGCCCTGCCTTCCCACCTGGTACTCAATCACTGCTTCAGGCTGTGACTTAGCAAATAAATGTTAAAGTATGCATCTTGCTAATATTTCCATATCTGCTCTGAAACATGGACAATTATAAAGAACAGTTCTCAGCATTTTGTAATTTACTTTTGAAAGGAGCTAACTTCAAATCTGTTTCCTGAACATCTTCAGGTGAAAGACAAGAAGTTCAGACTCGGGACAAACCCTGTAGTAGCAATACTTAGTTCATAGTGGGACAAAATAATTAGGAAGCATGGATCATGGTGACTTAGGGGAAACTCAGTGGTGGAACCAGATCTATATAGAATTTAGAGGGTTTGACACCTTAATTTCATTTGAAGTAACTCCATAACCTTGTTAACACAGGACTGTAGAATCAGAAATGTTGCCACCTGGCAAGCTTCCTGCTCATCGTAAAACTGCCAACAGAGGAATAAGTTTGCCAGTGCTTTGAGTCTTGAAGACCTGCTAGGATGGAGATGCATGACCTATCTGAAGTACCTGTTCAAATGGTAAACTATTTCATTAGGAAAAAAAAGATTTTCCTTGGGTCCTTAGCTATTAGTTTACAATAAATGTGGTAAGTGTCTATGCAAGGAGTCCCTACACCATTGGTTATAGGACTTCACATTCTATGTTCAAGGTCAGAAAATTTCTGTTTTAGTATTTGGACATATCAAGGTCCACCTGGACTGAAACTCTGTTGTTTATTGTGTTTGTTATCTAGTTTGTTATCATCTATTCATTTGCAGAACATGTATCTTATGTCTCTTATGTTACTTATAATGAGGATCAATGCTATGCTGATATTAATGTTTACTTTAATGGTGTAATGGAAAGCAGCTTTCAATCTGTGAGTTTGGTAGCAAACTCACATTTTAGATTCTGGAAGATGTATCTGTAAAATACTATGAGCTTTTGGCCGGTAAAACAAATAAAGAAATAATCAAAACAAATGCTTTTTCTATGTTAGGGTGTGTAGAAATGCCAAGATATTTGGAGTTAAATCAAGTATTTCTTTGTGGTGCTACATTCAGACTTCAGTCTCTACAGAACATATAATTGATTCTTCTTAGTGAAAGAGACAAGAATTCAACACCCATTGAGATTTCTTACTTTTCCCCTAATATTTTTTCAAGAAGACTGGTGCAGGTGAATTTGTCACTTCAAAGTGATAAATTGATCTCATTAGAAGTTATTTTGCATTGTCTTATAGTAAATCTCTGTTTTAGCACAGAGCATTGCTATCCTGACTTACAATACAGAAACAGTGCATCATTCTACCGTCTCTTTGAAACATCAGTCAGAATTTGAAGACAGAGAGCAAGTAAAAATTCTGAAGATACAGCCTGGAAGATCTCTGTGCTACTACTTTAAACTGTTTTTGATAGCCATCAGCAGTGACAATAACCCAAAAGTTTGTCAGCCTTCGTAATACTCAATCCTTGCTGACTCTGTATGCTAGGTAACACTACAGGCATTACCTTCCTACTTTGTGCATGCTTTCATAATTACATTCATTTATCTGCCTTAAGTAAAGTAGTTTTTCAGACATTCTGCTTTTTCTCCCTCCTTTTTTCTGATTGTTTCACAGGAGAATGCTACAGATTTTTATGCATATATTTGTGGGTTTGTTGACTGACTACTACAAATATATACTTAAAATAATAATAATAATAAAAAAAACAGCCAACAACGTATTTCAAACAACTTTTTTTTTTTCATACTCTTTCAAATAAGAAATTAGTCTGTTAAAATCTGTATAATTGGTACCTGAAATTCAAAAAAGAAACTCAGAAAAAAAAGTAGTAACAACAGAAGATAAAGTTTTATTAGAATGCAGTAGGAAAATATTTAGAATTAGTTCATCCAGTAGGANTTCAGACATTCTGCTTTTTCTCCCTCCTTTTTTCTGATTGTTTCACAGGAGAATGCTACAGATTTTTATGCATATATTTGTGGGTTTGTTGACTGACTACTACAAATATATACTTAAAATAATAATAATAATTAAAAAAACAGCCAACAACGTATTTCAAACAACTTTTTTTTTTCATACTCTTTCAAATAAGAAATTAGTCTGTTAAAATCTGTATAATTGGTACCTGAAATTCAAAAAAGAAACTCAGAAAAAAAAGTAGTAACAACAGAAGATAAAGTTTTATTAGAATGCAGTAGGAAAATATTTAGAATTAGTTCATCCAGTAGGAATAAAAATGAACTCTCTTTTATGCATATGCAGTCAAATAAATCAGAAGTGTAAAAAAATCCCACAAACATTATGTATGTATATATGTATACAAGGGGAAGACTAAAAAGTCACCTTCAAACATGCATGAAAAGATAGTCAGCATCAAGAGACAGCGTCATGCACAGAGATCATAATGGATGTAAGTATCATCAAATATGACAATCTGAAATATTGCTGTACACTGGTGTAATGGAATTGTCACATTTTAATCATAATTTCCTAGCATATACATCTATCTTGCTTACATGTTCCTAATTTGGTTTTTGGACTCAGTTCGCCAAAACCTAGGATCTTTAAAGATTCTAAACAGCCAGGATGTAAAAGTGATAATTTAGATGAATAGAAAGCAAGGAAGCTGTAATTCCAGTGGATGTGTTAGTGTCTTAGAATGAAGCATTTATGTGCATGAATCGCAAATAAATGAGATTGAGAGAATATGACAGCTCAAGGGGTTTGTTGTTGTTTGTTTGGGTTTGTTTTTGTTTCTTTTTTTTTCTCCTCTTACTGAAGGTTTATCTGAAGCTAAATAAACAATAAATCTGTCCACCTTTTCATACTATAAAGTGAAACCTTCACAAAGTATCGTATTTCTCTTTAATTGCATCAAGATACTGGAAGATCATATAGATTTAAATGGGCCACACTATGAATGAGGATATTATTGATGATATGGGATACTAAAACTCTGAAAAGTTTAAAGTAAGGTGACATTGAACTGTGAATGCTCTTTGTTAAAAGAATTTCAAAAGTATCTGATTACTGAATGCTCTCAAACTAATGAAATTTACTCTGAATTTTTATATTGCCTTCCCACATTTATGTACCAACTAAATTATGACGATCCTAAAGAGAAAAAATAAATAAATTATTTGCATTTACTGCTTTGTCTGACTTGCATGCACACGTGGAAGATCCCATGTATCTAATTTTAGAAACCTGAGGCTGATGAATGACACAAACAAAATTGGCTGATGTCTGACAACTACGAAAATAACTTTTATGCTATACATCTTCATCAGACAGTGGTGATGTTGGGCACCACCTTGGTGTGTGCATGGTGTTGCATAGTGTCTTAGATGTGGTTGTGTTGCTGAATACTTCCTATGTGCAAGTGAGCACTTTCCTTCCCCTGGCAGTCTGCATTCTGGCATCCCAGCCACACAGGCAAGGTCTCCCACGGCAAGATGTCTCCCTCCTTGTCCTCATATTCTTGCCAGTCAGTGATAAAAGCACTGTAAACAGGAAATACCAACTGGACCATGTAGCTAAGGAAACCTGTGTCATTTCTGCAGAAGACAGTTACAAGGGCAGCCCTTCCTTTTGTCTCTGTCTCTGTTCCCTCTCTCTCTCCATTTTTTTTTTTTTTTCCCACAAAACAACTTTCAATTTGTTCATCTGTAAGCCATCAGCAATGGATCCTGTTGGCAAATCTTTGAGCACTTGTCTTAGCATCCACTGTGCAACACTCCTACTTCATCTTGCTAATAGATTCCTGTATGCACCCATCTTTTCTTACCTTGATTTTTTTAAATTTATATTCTCTCTCTCCCAAAGTTCAGGTTCCTTAATTTATTCAGAGTACAGTTGCCATCTATTTTTTTCACGTGTGCTAAAAATACATAAAGTCATCATCCCATCCTAACAAATATTCACTGGCTTCCTGCTTATTTTGGGATTAAACTCAAAGCAGTCTTATCCTAGTCCACATCTCATGTTGAACTGACATCCCTTGTCTCCAATTCTTATCTCTAATCTTCCTTTCTGTGGTACTCCATGTGGAAGGATATCAAGCTCCTGGACTAGGGCAAATTTTACTTTATCAGTAGGTATCAGGTTGTCTCTGTCATGTATTCAAGTATTTCATATATTTTCAAAGGTATGTCAAAATCAGAAAACTGTAATTTGCCCCAAAATACTGGATATAATGTTAGGAGAACATCACAATTCTGCAAGACTTTACATGTCCTCTTCCATTTTTACTGTTGCACCCATTTCCTTCACCCTTTCCCTGAATTTGGAAGCTGGAACACTCTTTGCAAGCATAAGAGATTTAAATCAACCACACTTTTCTAGAATTATTTTTGGAGTTCTGCTAAAAATCTTATTTATTTATTTATTTTTTGTAATGAAAACTTGGATCAGATGTAATATTTTACTTCAGAAATCTATTCTATTTGATTTGGATTTTAGGGAACTTTACATCTCAGTGGCTGGATCTGCTTCCTTTTCCTGGGTAGATTAACTCCATACATGAGTGTGTTTCGTTGATTTGATCTTCTAACTGAACAAGCACTGCTTAAAAGAAGGAAATGAGCTGAAACTCTCAGATGGCCAAGCTGCAGATGGATGATAAAAGGCCATCCAAAAGGTTGGAGGTTTGTCCTTTTTTAATCTAACACATAAATTCTATTTTGAGGACAGTCACAAACTTCCAAGACTTTAAGGCCAACTAGGATCTTTAAACTGGTAGTTGCAGCATACATCTAATTAATTTTCATTCATATGAAGGTGTGAGGATATGTCTAATTTGAAATAATAAGTTACCTGTCAGGAAAGACACACAACTTGAGCCTTTTTAATTAAAAAAAAAAAAATCAAAAACAGGGCATAAATATTTGTAAATATATGCATGCACTTATGCACATCTACACCAGTCACTATGAATTTTTGTCCATATGCAAACTAATATAACTTACAGAAAATGCGGTAGAAATTGTACTAGAAGTTGGAGACTTTCCAGTGTAATTTTTTCAGGGTTAAATTGTCTCAGTCTTATACATAATTATTTGTATGTTTCAAAACCAATAAACTGAAAATTCACAAGCTTCTCCACACATCATTGAAACATCAAGTGAAAGCATAATACAAGTACTAATCTGTTAGGTAGGGCAACAAACTTGCATTTAAAATACTCATCTTAAAGCTAAGCTTTGATGCTCTGTTCAGGTAATTGACAATTTTTTTGCAAATGCAAGGATACACACACATACACCCAAAGACTGGGACAAGCAGATTCGCTTTAAGACTTTGCCTTCATTCATCTTTTCACTGTACAACAACAGCAAACACCAACACTGAACTGGCAAATGTATTTATTTCTTTAGTACCTCCCATATGAGGACGGGCTGAGAGAACTGGGGCAGTTCAGCCTGGAGAAGGGTCCAGGGAGACCTAAGAGCAGATTTTCAGAATCTAAAGGTGGGGCTATTAGAAGGAAGGGGGCATACTCTTTAGCAGGATCTGTGGTGACAGGACAAGGGGAAATGGTTTCATGTTAAAAGAGGGAAGATTTAGATTGGATATAAGGAAGAAGTTGTTTATGGTAAGGGTAGTGAGGCACTGGAATGTGCTCCCAGAGAGCTGATAGAGGTCTCATCCCTGGAGATGTTCAAGAACAGGCTAGACTGGGCTCTGAGCAGCCTGCTCTAGCTGTAGGTGTCCCTGTTCATTGCAGGGGAGTTGGACTAGATGGCTTTTAAGGGTCCATTCCAACTCTAACGATTCTATAATTCTATGATTCTACTGCATTTATATTTTTCAGCAATAGAACTTAAAAGAAAATGTCATCTTTTGAGTAACATTTATTTTTTAATTTAAAAAAAAGGAACAAATAAAAAATACAAAAACAGAAATTCAAATACCATTCACGTCTGTACTTACAGTAATAGGTAAATAATTAAATATAAAGAAGTGGTATTTATCTCCATGCACTGTGAATTTAGGGCAGAGATTTAATACAATACTATTAGAGAATGCTGGCAAGATATTGTTAATTCTTCTGTACAGTTCACCTTCAGTGGGTTGGCCACTAAGTAAGCTGTTTGTGGAAGTGGGTCAAACATGTAAATTAGCTTAGTACAGGTGTCGCATTGTTCCTTTCCTCTAATTCACCTATTGCAGATATACTCTGTACACTCAGGCAATAGATTTAATCCCATAGAGTCTCTTCATTATAACTGCATGTTTTGTAAGAGCAAGGATAATGTAACAAGTTCTGCCAGGCATGGCATTCTTATGGGAAAATGAAAATGAGTAAATAAATAAATAAATTCCAGATGAGCGACACACTTAATATATTGGTCAGAACAAAATTAATTTCATATATCCAGTTGAGTCTAAGACACCTTCTAATATATTGCTAATTCAGCTTTGCTGGATATCAGTACACCACGGAACAACTTCAAGCATCAAATTTCTGATTAGTGGTCTCCTGGATGTTCTGCATCTTGCTTTCTCCAAACTATAAGCTATTAGGGTCTAGCTAGGAAAACATAGGTCCTAGTCTTTTTTTTTTTTTTTTCAAGAAAACACACATTTGGGACAGTTTTGGATCTTGAATGAAAAAAATGAATTTGCCTTCAGCCTTCATACAAGTAGTGAGGTTGTAGTGTTGCCTTGACATGCTGCAAGCAAAGTGCCTAATTTTTAGACAGTTCTCAGTGTGTATTTGATGAGGGGGGCTAAATGTCATCCTGATGCTAGTCACTCAATGCATAGGAAACCTAGCTGCTCATTTGTTGTAGTTGATCTTGCCCTTGGGCTCCTATGTACATTTACAAATGTCTGAAGAAAATAAACTCAGTGTTTCTGAAAATTGGTGAATAGGAAATAAAACTTCACTGTGGGAATAAGCACAGGGAGTTAAAAAGGCTATGTGCTCTGGGCAGGGTTGGTGACCCTGCCTGTGGCAGGGGTTTGAAATTAGATGCTCTTTGAGGTCCTTTTCAACTCAGGCTTTTCTATGATTCTATGATTCAATAATTCTTTTCAAATTATTAAACCCATTGATGCTCCTCAATATTTAGTTTGCTGGAACTCTAATTATTTCCTACTGTTAAAACTGAAAAAAAAAAAAATTGTTTTCTTTCTTTTCTAGAAAACAAAACAAAAACAAACAAATCCTAAAAATCTCATTTGTATTATTTCTAGTGAACAAATGCTGCTGTCAATCATTATAAGCCCAATGGTGTAAGAAAATCCTCCTGATACTTTAGGCTGCACTAATTGTCTCCAAAGTGTTTCCAGCACCTACAGGAGAAGAAAGACTTTGTGGAGATACAGTTATTCATTATTCATTTTTAAAATAAATGTCACTCTTGCCTATTAGGTTTTAGTAATAACAGGATAATAAATAAATTGTCTTATACAAAAATTTCAAGGTACATCATAAATTAAGTTCAGATGCAAAATTTGCACAGGAGTTGTTAAATGTTATGCAGATTTTATTATAACAGGGAAAAGTCTGTGATTGAAAAGATACAGAAGATTCCATAAAGTGACAACATAGCCTTCTTTTGTTCCAGAAAAATATTCACTGTCTGCCCAGCTCCTCACTGGTGGTGGGACTGGACATGCCCTTTGTGGTTGTCATCACTGACCCTGGCCCAACAGCTCAGACAGCCTCCCTTTGTCCAAGTAGAATTCATCAAGCTGAATATAGATATCTGTATTTTGAATGTTTACATTTCTAGTGTTATGTGCTTCCAGAGTATTAATTTCATCCTTTAGACAGCTGAACTAAATCAGAAGTGTACCCCAAACAGGCACATTTTCCCTGCACACCCAAAAAGGGAGACTAACTTCAGCTGGAGGGTAAAATTTAATGTAGTATAGTGTGTCATAGCTTGCAAGATAAAGCAGTGCCTGTGAATTAAATTAAGCAGACCAATGGATTAGATTCATAGGAAGGGAAATGACTAACTTAAATCATTGTAATCTCATAGGTTACATATATATATATATATGAAAATTTTGATACTTGTACTGTAAAACAAAACTGGAAGGAGTACAGATGTTATTTTACTTGCAAAAAACATCATCACATCTTTCATAAGCAGGAGTGATGAAGAGGTTGGCTTAATGTGTCAGCTTTTTATCTTAAGCTAAGTTCCTTATGATATTGCTTTATGGAACGTGCCTTTAATCACAAGAAATCAAGGGACTTGTCTGATGCAGAAACATTTCTGGAGAGAGGGCCATACCTTACATGAGCTGGTTTAAATTTTTCTTTCTATTGTTGCCAGACTTTCTGTTCTATTTTCTGTTCACAGAAAATATAAATCATCATTTGGTTTAATGTTAAACATAAAGAGAATTTGCAATAATCCAAGAACAAACAGGTATAAAAACACCAGTAGAAAAAAAACACCCTGGGATCAAACTGTATAATATACTTACTTTAATACTCCCACTGTACTTTCTTCAATTAAACAGAAAGATTGCCTTTATTTTAAAAGTGTAATACCTAACCAGATAGAAGCCAGATATCAGAAGCTGAGAAACTGGTCAAAGAGAACAGTACTGCTTTACATGGTAACAGCCCAAAGGCAGATCGCTTTTCCTGTGGAAGAAAATTGCAAATTTTACAGTGTGAGGACTTGTTCTCATTCCATGAGAAATATCTTCATTTAATGATTTTATTTGAATAATATGTCAGATGGATATAATGGAATAATTCATTCATAAACAGTCAAAAATAGGTCAGAACTGATTATGAATAGCATCATTTTGAAACATAACTATTATTTTTATTCCTTCTGGTAAAATTGTGTATGTCTTTGTGGAAGAAGTTGTGTATGTCTTTGTGGAAGAAATTGTGTATGTCTTTGTGGAATTCCTTCTGGTAAAATTGTGTATATCTTTGTGGAAGAAGTTGTGTATGTCTTTGTGGAAGAAATTGTGTATGTCTTTGTGGAATTCCTTCTGGTAAAATTGTGTATATCTTTAAAAAACATAATCTTCATCATGTTTTTTACATTTTAGTTGAAGAATTCAAATTTGAATACTTAGAATAGAGCTAAGCATTAGCAATTACTCAGTGGGCTCTTTGTTGCCAGCAACAGCTTTGCTTCCTTACCCAACTCTGCCTCCAAAGGTCACAGATTTTTTGGGCAGTCAGCTGTCACAAAATACCACTTGATATTTGGAGATTATCAGAACTCCCCAGTGAAAAGTTCATCGTGGCAGAATTAAAAAACTAAGGATATCTCCATGTCTATTCTAACTGGAAGATGACCTAGACCAGAGGAGAATTCTGTTTCTTTCCTAAAATTAATAACAGAAAGCAGATAAGTCCTGCAAACTTAATCACAACAACAACAACAACAAAAACAATAATAATAATAACCTATTAATTCTGTAGGCTGATATTTTGTTTTAGTCAAAGAAGGAAATGTTAAAATACTTTCTAGCTGACATCTTGGCTACTTGTCAACTCAGTGAAAAATGTCAGAAACTCCCTGAAGCTTTGTGGAACCCAAGAACTTTGAACCATAGCTCCAAATCTCTCCATACAAAGGATCATGGAATTTTAGTGGCCCAAATGGGTCAGTGCCTTTGATTTAAACCCCACCTAGTGGGGCACTAACCTCATCTCTTGCTTGTTGCTTTTACTGTGATTTGGCTTTATAGGAGGCAAGAATGCCCATGATTCTTCACTCCAGGAGCTTGAAAGAAAAGACAATAAATCGTATAATAAAATACTTCTATTTCAGTCACATTGAAAATTAGTGAAGACATGAAACTGAGCATCTGTATAGTTGTCAACCAGGTAGGTACTGCTAGGAAGAAATAACAGTTCATTTTAAACTTTGGCTGAAATCTCTCTTGCCATTTCCATGGGACTGAACTAATATTAGTGTTTCTTGTCTTCTTCAGAAGATAATGTTCATCCTATCCTTCATGGCCAAATCTCATACCTCAATCAAAACAGCGAAGTGATAATTAATTAACAATAATATAGTAACCTCAAGAAACAATGAGTGGAAATAAAAGATCAGCACTCCATACTTTTATGACTAAAAGGACTTTGCAGGCCACATATAGGACAAAAAAAGCAAGTGTACAAAATATATAAAAGGAGGAAGAGCATGATAATCCTATCTGAACACTGGCTGCCCTCCAAGCCCTGCATGGATTGGCAATATTGCTCTGCAAATGCACAGCATCTAAAATCATAGTGTTTGCACTGCACCATGCAATAAAGTGTAAAACATCACCCTGGGGAAATGCTCTGTACAACTTTGGCTTTTCACATGCCTTTCAGCCTGAGTTCAACCCTGTGGTCTTGACTTGCTTGCCTTGTGGAGTTTGCCTCTAATTTAACCCCAAGTTAACAGGTCTACACTCAGTTTGGCTGTCCATGCTGTGTGCACAGACTTGGAATTCAAATTTACATATCCACATACCCAGTGCAGGAATGTATTCAGAAGCTCAGAGCAACAAATCTATTCTTCTAGGTCAAGTGCCAGTGTATCTTGTCCTTTTTTCACTCTACTATGCTGCTTTTCTGATAAAAATAGAAGTAGGATCAACTGTAAATAGGTACATTGTGATAAAGAGGCAAAGTTTTCCTGGAGGGTGGATTTTGCATCCCTGCGGTGATGGGTGTACAATGTATATTCAGCTGTCATCTGTATCCTAATAAAATTGGTTATGTATTTTTCACATTGGTAGATGTGTATGCTTCTAGTGTAGCACACCATGAAAAATAAAGGTGACCCTCCAAGGGAGTCCCATCATCAGTTCATTTTGAATTTCAATATTCAGAGAGTGTAATCACAAGACTGACAGAATTCTGGACTAGGTATGACAAGTTCCTTTATTGTTTGTGAGCCAGAATGTAATGAATAATAATTATTAGCTTTCCATCAAAAGCCTTGAAGATTTAAAATATTGACTACACCAGTAACTTAACTGTGTAATTTTCAATGTTTTTAACTTACACTAAGTGTGCAAAAATTTTCATATTTTATCTGAAATACCAAAAAGCAGTTTCTATGAATACTTCACATCATAGTTCAGTTTTAATATTTTTCATTAAAACAATAATAGAGGAGACATATCTGAAAAGTATGTAGCAGCTATTAAGCACTTTACAAACAAGCTCCAATTCTGCTTACATTCACGCACTGCATTTTGCTTTTATACATCTCAGTCATTAGTGGAATAAAATGATGAGTGGAATAAAATGAGTTTAGTATACCTCTAATTTGAAGTGCTGTAGTCTTTTGCTTCAGTGTATTCTCTTCATCATTCTCTGAAAACAGCTCAGTATTTATCTTAGATGTCACTTTAGTATTTACAAGGACATCAATCCATCTACTAGGAAATAAAAAATACAATATCAAATGATTTGTTTTTAAAAACCTGAATAGCACACAACTGGGAGATTCCTTAGGAAAAATTTCTTAAAGAGAGCAGATTTTTCTCATAGCTTTGACAAAGATGTGAAAACTCACAGGTTTTGTCACTTCAAACCAGCTGATTTTCTTACTCCCGTAGGGTACATTGTTTGAAAGAATCAAGAGAATTTGTTGGCTAAAGTGCCTACTACGATGATGAGTCACTTAGAGCATCCTGCACTTTCTCCTTTATTTTACTCACAGAATAGTTTAAAGAAGTATCATTTTCAGGATTTATGTAGCTGTGATGTTTTCATGTAATGATACAAGCATGCAAAAAGGTAAGAACATTTCTTCAAAGGTTACAATCTGTCATTGTCATAAAATTCAGAACAAAAAATAACACCAATTAAAATTACAAGGCCAGACAAAGTTCTGAGTTGAATGTGAAGAATCCTGAGGCTAAATTTTATGATGCTGATGTAAAATGTGCTACAGTAGTTAACAGGCCTTTCTAAAAATATCAAGGGGACAACATACTGTAAAAAAAATAATGTAGACTAAACTATATACTTAACACTGTTTTGAATACTACAGTTTTCACAAAGATTAAATTCTGGCATACTTTTGTTTTCCCTAACTATGGAGACTGGCTTTGAAAATCACAAGTTATACTTTTCAAGTAACTGTGGGAAAATGCACAATAAATTCAAAAGAACTTACTAGAAAGTCAGATAGTGCTGTCTAGAGATGGAACTTCATGAGAGATGATTCAGTATCCCAAAAGCTGTCATGGTTACACCTCCTGATCTTATCAAACTAACCTCAATAAATTCATACTTCTAGATTACAAGAGGTCAGAAAAGTATCCAGGAGAGCATGGCATTAGACAAATACACAGAGTCTGATCCATTAAAATCCAACTTCTATGTTATTTCAACATTGCTAAGGTAGAAGTGTAAAAGCAGCAAATAGGAGACAGAAACTAATTTCGAAACATATAACAAACGAAAAAGCCCCCCACCCCCCTTTTTAAGTTTGAAAAAGATACCGCAGAGAAGAAATAGAAGAAATTCTACAAAGAGTCAAAATTTGAGAACTTTATGTCTGCTGCTAGCTTGTAATGCAAAGAAAAAAAGTTGGAGACAGTGGTTCTAAAAAGATGTGTAGCCTAAGATAGAATGCAGTTTAAAATTACCACTCACAAAGTACTTTCAAACGTAATCAGGTCAAAATAAATAAATAAATAAATAAGATCATTATGTCTCCAAAAATGAAAGAAACTCAGGATTCTTTAGGAAGTATTCCATAATCTTCATCATCAGAATGCATGCCATACATATGGTATCACACGGTACTTTTTACAGAACCGTGCTGCCTGTAAATTAATTTTAAATTTGAAAATAGAAATATTTTTCCTTAGAAATATTCAGGGTTGACAATAGCTTGTTGTCTAGGAGCCTGAATATTGAAATGTTTTCCCATCAGTCTTGCTATATCCACCTCTTTTCTCTCATCTTCTGTTTAAACCAAAAGGTCTCTAAAAAATAAATCTGATGACAAATTGGTGTAGATCCTGCTTTTATTGGACTGGTGCATCTGGTCCTTTCCCAACACATATGAATATTAGATTTAAAAGTTAAAATTTCTGAATGAATCATATACATATAGTAATTCAGAGAACAGGGTCTGCATTGGTAACACAAGTACCAAGGCAGAAAAACAAAAATCACAAGGTCAGGATGTCAATGATGCTCAGTATGGTCCATAGACTGGGCTAGTGACAAAATTTCCTGCCTGTTTTGTTTACTTGCTGTCAGAAGAAGATACTGTGCTTGTCTAACTCCAAAATGGAAAGCATTCTTGCTGAGATATCATGAGATGTGACCAGATCTCTGATGTCTTTCCCCTTTTAATTTATGTTTGTGATAGCATAAGACTATAAGGAAGAAGAGGACATTTTTTATTCTAAGCAAAGTCTTCAGCAGTGCAGATAGAGTTTCTAGGAAGAAAGAACTCCACTTTGCTTGGAATGTCTAGAAATAAAAGAACATGTTCCACGTAGCAGGCTGTGGGATTAGAACTTCAGTTGGGTCACTTTGCTGCCATGGCATGTATGCTTAGGAGAAATTTTCTTCTGTGTCTTGGGCACTTGGGGAACTAATCTCCTCCTAAAGCAAGAAAGGGAGAAAATTGTTTCAAATATTCAAGGTTTCATTTTGGTTTTATTCACTGGAGAAAGCAAACTTACGGTTTCAGAATGTCATTCATTGCAGAGAGCCTATATAGTAATGAAACAATATTTAAAATCTGTTTGAGAATGGAATTTCGTATGTCCTACATTTGAAAAACATACTTAAATTGAGGGAGAAAAAAGGTGAGAGTATGCAATGCAATGTACTGTCACTCATGTCGGCAATTTCCTCATTGATTTAGAACAAACTGGGTAAAGAAATATAACTTGACTGAAAGCCCCTGTAAGCACCCTTTCCCAGAACAGAGCTTTTACAGGGCTCATTCACAAGTGACCAACAAGTCAATACCCAGAACAACAGACTCTCACCATCACATTTTTTAACTTTTTTAGCTGAATGAATCAAAATGTCTCATTTTCATTCTGATTTACCTCATATATATGAAACAACATTGTTATTTCTTGTCAGCTAGATATTATTTCAGTAGTAGAGATAGAACCACCTCTTACTTTTCAATCTGTTCTTACAGAGATCTATTATTAGAATATTACAGGCAAACCCAACATACCACTCTATCTCTGTGTCTTCTCTCTGTATCATCTCTCAAGTTACTTGGCCTCTGAGATTAACTGGTAATGACAGCATATGAGTGGGAGTTGTCCTCTGATCAAGTCAGTAGAAGCTGACAATTTTTATTTGCTCTATTTTTCATGTATACCATAAAAAATAGGTTAATCTGTCTAAATAAAAATTTGTTTTTTTTTTCTTCAAGATCTCAAGCAATAATAATAATAAAAACTATCAACTGAATGCAAACACTTTTTGATGAGAAAGATAAATAGAAACAATATAATTTCAAACCCAGTAGTTACCATGAAGGCACAAAAGTGATAGTTCTCAAGAAGTTATAGCAGTAAATACTACCAGTTGACTGATTATTAGAAACAGGTGAAATAAATTGAGTGGGAGGAAAACCAAATATCCAAGACCTAGTATTTTCAGAGCAGTGTTTCTGGAATAGTAAGATTAAAGTGCTTCAGGAAAACAGAAGGCTTACAAGAGTAATTTACTACCTAGTGAACTGGACTTCATAGTCTTAAAAAATAAGAGACTCGATATATATGGATATTTATGTTGAAACAAACAAGTAATTGTTAGCACTGTGGGAAACAGCATGGTAAAAAAGAATGAGTTTCTTCCCAGTTTGAAATTACATTTGCCTCAGTATGCAGCACTGGAGATGACATTAATGTACTCATCAAGACTACAGAGATAAAAATGAGACTCTTTAATTTTAAACCTATTCACCTGTTCACATTAATTCCTTTAGACACCTTTAATGACAGAACTAAACCTTTAATGCATTCTGAATGAAAATCAGTGAAAGAGACAAAAACTGTTTATTTTTTTGCCCACAACACAGACAGGAAGAAGACAGAGCACTCACATAACAAGTACTTATCCTTTTAATGTATAATATATTAATATTATAATGGCACTCAAAGGTTCTATTAAGGTTTCAGAATTTTTGTTCACTTGATAGATTTGTCACGGATTTATCACTTGTTGTAAATTGAAGTTTGAGTTATATCACTCATTGAATTACACAAATGCTTCCCACAAGCACTTTGGATAATCCTCATCCATCAATCACCTAAGGCATAGTAGTCTTCAGGCTGAATGTATTTTTAATACAGCTGTTTCAGTCTTTTTATTTTTTAATGAATTTTGGTTTTATATACTGTTTTGTAAATAGTAGCAAAAGACATCTGGAGTGCTCTTAAATTTGAGATCTGACCAAATAAAGTATTATTTACAAAGCTAAACTTTTTTCCATTGTCCTGAAGGTGGGAACATCTAATTATTTAATCATATAGTTGTTGTGGCTTAACCTGGCAGGGAGCCCCAGCACCACACAGCCATTCACTCACTGCCCCCCCCAAGTGGGATGAGGGAGAGAATTAGAAATAAAATAAAACTTACAGGTTTAGATAAAAAATATTTATGAAGACGGAAAAGAGAAACAAAAATGAGATAACAATATATACATGTACGTATGTATATATCCACAGTGCAATTACTATCCACTCAATGACTGACACCTAGGGAACAATACAACTGCACGCAGGCCGATGTCCCACAAGCAACACTATGTCTCACCAACACCTGCCTAATCCACAAGCTTTGACCACTTTCCTGGCCACTCGCCACACAGATTTATAGCCTTCCACATGCTGCCTTGTGATAAAGTACAACTCCTTGCCTAATCCAGGCCAGCTGTCCTGGCTCTGCCCCACCCCCTGCTGCAGAACAGTAAAGGCAGTGGCTCTGGGTCTGGGTGTGTTTCTATCACTTATCAGCAACTGAAACAGTAGCGTGTTATTAGTGCTATCTCAGCTGAAACTGTGACAATGATGTGACAATGATTTCAATTTAAAAGGTTTCTGCCTATTGGCTAAGACTTCATAAATTATTAGCTTTAGCCTGCTTCATCTGTTCTAAATATAGGCATTGTATGTTGACATAATAGTCTTTATCTCATTGTTAGAATATTTGCAGATTAGAAGTTGGGATGGTTCTCTTCAACACTGTGTCTTAGGCTTTTTGTTTTGTTCTATTTTTTTATTTTTTTTTAAACTTCAAACTTTGATCAACAACAGATGGAAGTGGCGAGGGGTAGGTAGCTTTGGTTTGAGGCAATGTAATGAATTAATCTCCTTGATGAACTCACACTATTCAAGTTTCTATCTGAGCCAAAAACATCATCCAAACTTAGAAAATACAGGCTGTAGTGTAGTGATGAATTCCCTCAATGAAAATAGGAGTGAAAGTTATATGGATATGCAGTACTGTACAGTTAACATTACTAGAGCTCTTCAAAATTTTACAAGCACTTTAGATTTGATTATTGAAATGCCCATAATAATGTGAAGTGCCCTCATAACTCTAGATCACTCTATACTGCAAATCCCCAAATTCTTACTACTGTCAATTTTCAGCTGTTCGTTTGCTGCAATCAACCCGCTGGTTTACAATGTGTTGTACCATCTTTTCTACCAGTTTTCAAAATCTCATTCTTAATATGTAGTGAAAGTATCTGGAACTGAACAGAATTCATAAAAAAGCAAAAACAATAAACAAACAAACCAAGATACCAACAACCATAATAAAACTTTTTATATTAATTGAAGTAAAAACACAGTATAATTTTTCGTAAGTATTTCTAATAGGGAAATTGAAGAAATAGTAAATAGTTGACTCATTGTGTTTTTTAGAATAATCTTCTATCAAGCAGCTAATTAACTACTTTTTTTCTCAATGGAAACAGTGTGAGAGATGATAATGAGATGTGCTCATGTGCATATTTAGGAGTAGTTTACAAAGAAAATACATAAAATACTGCTAGAAACATTTTTCTTTTTATCATATCTAATTACAGAATCACGGAATTGTTGACAATAGGACTCTTCTTTTGAAGACACCTAGTTAAACTCCCCTGTTCAAGCAGGTTTCTAGGGATTGTGCACAGGCAGGTTTTGAATAACATCAGGGATAGAAACTCCACAGTCAATCTGTGTGACATATTCCAGCGTTCAGTCACCCTCACAGTAAAGAAGTGTTTTCTTGAGTTCTACTGGAATTCATGGTTTTAAGGTTGTGTCCTTTGTGTCTAGTTTCCTGTCAATGAGCAATGGGTCTCTCATCTATATTACCTTTTAAAATACATTTATACGCGTTGTTAAGGCCTTCTTAAGGCTTGTCCTCTTCAGGCTGAACAGTCTCAGCTCTATCAACATCCCTTGGTATGACAGGTGATCTAGTTCCTCAGTCAACTTCATTTTTCTTCAGTGCGCTCAAATGAAGACTCAGTTTGGCAGCCTCACATCTCTATGTCTTTCTTGTACTGGGGAATACAGAAGAGGAGGCAGAGCACTCCACATGCTGCCTCACCAGTGGTGAGCAGAGAGTAGAGAGAAGAGTTACACCTCCATGGTTTTGTTGTTAGAAAGCCAATGAGGTACAGAAAGCTTGGTTTGGGTTTGGGGTAACGATCACTTGGTACAGTAGAATGCTATGTTTCCTCTTTTGAAATATAAAACTTAATTAATATTCAGAGCTGCCCTGGTTTCATGCCAGTGCAATGCATTCATATATAATCTCTGTTCTCGACACCAGTGAACTAATCTCTTTATGTTAATCTGAAGGCAGGTTTTGTCTCTGGATTTAGAGCAGCAAAGAAATATGAATCTGGTTGAATGAGTAATGAAATACAACTGTAAATAAAGATAAGAAACACCTTCAGGTGAGGGTTTTTTTCTCATTCTCCAGTATTTTAAAAGACAAAACTCTGAGTGACTTGCACCATTCCTTTTTACTTGTATGCCTGAAAGAAATAAGTCCATAGGCCAAGAAAAAAAAATAAAAATAAAAATAAAAGGCTTGTAGAGTGGAAACTGGAAAATCAGCTATATATACATCATATTACTGAAGAATATTTTTTATTTGTTTGCTTGTCATTTGTGAGAAGATAAATTTGCAGC
This sequence comes from Odontophorus gujanensis, assembly GCA_013399175.1. Taxonomy (NCBI): domain Eukaryota; kingdom Metazoa; phylum Chordata; class Aves; order Galliformes; family Odontophoridae; genus Odontophorus; species Odontophorus gujanensis. Next base: position 138,252 of record VXAB01011658.1, read on the forward strand.
AGAATTATCACTCTCTGTTTTCTTTGTGCAAATAAAAATAATGGACAGCTCAATCCAGCATCATAATTCAGGTATTCACTGACATATTTATCAAGAGATGTGCCATCAGTGAAATTCCAAATCTACTCATAATTAGTAACATACAGCACTGAATGTAGAAATTTTGAGTACTAAATTTTCTGTGCTTCTTTTGGGCACTTTGGCAAAGAAAACATTCATCCACTTGAGTTTGGATTGTAGGTTTTCATGGAGCTTTTGGCAGATGTATTCTCTCTTCAGAACAGGTATTACTGAGCATCAGTGAGCAACTATTCTAATGCTCCTCTCCTAAACTTTAACAATCAATACATATTCCAGGGGTGCTGGAATTATGAAGAACAGGAAAATGTGTAATTTATGCTAGAGTAAACTTTTGCAGTATAACAGGTGGAACGAACAAGGTGAAGTGAGATTAGTTCTCCATATACACTGTTAGAAAATAATGTTTATATAAATGAAGAATGGAAAATGACAACCTCCTTCTGTGTTATTTATTCAATCCATTCATTTACTTCATGGAATCTGATGGTATCTTTATGTCTAAGACTGCCTTCAGAAATTTGTAGGTATTTTAACAGTTATTCTATAGATTTCAATGTTAACATTTTTGTAACACTGTGAAAAAAGAACTGAGAAAGTTTTAATGGACAGCAGATTCCTGAGCAGTATCAATGCATGTTCTTCCATCTTCTGCCAGTTTGTAAGGTTCAGTACAGAGACATTTGTAGCTGCCTTTAGTGTTAATGCATTTAGCAGTCGGGGAGCATGGTGGATTAATTTCATTTTCACACTCATTGATGTCTGCAAAATGAACAAACAGTGATCAATAATCATTTCAAATTAGAGAAGGATTAATAACGTATACACACCTGCTACAAGTACTCATAAGTGAATTTTTGTGAGTTACACATTGATAAATATCAACAGAATGATGAGCAGATGAACAATTTTCCATTTTTGTCCATTTGAATATACACATAAGTGCATTTTCCCTGAGGCCATTCAAGTCTTTTTGCTTTCACAGTCTTATTATGCTATGAAAGGAGAATCAGTGTGGAGTGTAGGAAAGAAAATACACAGTGAGTGAAAGAACATAGTGTTTTTCATATTTCTGCATCTCTCTTCCTTTTGTTTAATATTTACTTACACAACTTCATTTCATTGCCTAAAAATGTCCAGCACTGTTTTAGATTATTTGCTGTGCAATATTTGCCAGCCTGTTTAAGGCCTCAGATTCCTTGTCTTGGGAAATACTGTAAAGCCCATATGTGGACAACTCTCTGAGTCTTCAGTGCCTTCTCTTTTTGCTTATGTTCCTTTCCTTTCATTTTCTACCATATTTTTTTTTAGCTGCTACTTCTGTCTAAGTAGTTTTTTTTTTTTTTTT
>VXAB01011658.1:139721-173455 GCA_013399175.1 Odontophorus gujanensis
TGTTTGTGTGTATAAAGTGTTTTTTTTTTTTTTTTTGTATTTCATTGGTATTAGTACTAGAAACTGACCCTGTAAAAATGGTTTACTGGCTTAGCTTAACATTGTCGCTCAGACCACTTGGGGAAATCTGTCACTGAAAATGGGGTCAAACCTGATCCTTTCTTAAATTTTAATACAAAGCAACAGCTGCATCCAAAGCTGTCAACTGAGACATTCGAAAGAGTAATCACACAAGGAATAATCTTAAATTTACAAATCCTTAAGAAATACTATCTCCCATAATGCCTCCATGAAGCAGTAAACTAGTCTGTTGTTCAGGATGAAGTGTTCTTAGTAGTTATTACACCTTCAAGACCACATTTTGGTTTAATTCCCACTGGTTTCATCACTGGGAAAGAAAAACCTGAACAGACTTTCTGCACTGTAATTTGAAGATGCTTTTTCAGCTCATAGTCACGTTATCTGTTAACTAACTGGTTAACTAACTGGTTTTATGGACACAAAATAGTGTATGGTATGATCTTATCAGCCTCCCTACTGCTCAGAGACTGTGGTACTTTATTAAAGCAAAATAAGCATGGTTACCTATCCAATGTGAGAGAGCACTTGTTATATAGGTAGCACAATCTAGCACTAAATGTCTTCCTGAATCAATAGAAATGATTTCTATCAAAGCCAAAGTTAGTAAGCAGGAATTAACAGCTCTCAAATTTCTGTGCTTTTGTCAGTGGGCCACTCTGTCTTTTCCAGAGAAGCATATAATTTTGAAACCATCTGCAGAAATGCTAAGCTCTATGCTCCTCATTACATTGCTTGACTTATTTCTAATTTGCTGAACATTTAGAAGAATGGGAACACATTGCACAGACATGCATGGGACAAAGTACTTTCTACTGTAAAACTGAAGTAGCATCTGCATAAGTGGTTTTGATGGCTTTCTTTTAATAAAGGCATTTCTTATTTAATATGTGCAGCAGCTTGTTTTCCTGTAGCAGATATAAAGTCTTTTGTTTACATTGCTGAACATATTAAAAGAAACTAGGACAAGGAATGATTCATTCATATAAGTTATTTATTCAATTTGTAGCCAGAACATTAGTCAACTGAAAAGATTTTATTATAATTCATTTAACAGCTTTATTTCTTTATACGGTCTTTATGTGTGTGGGATTCAGTGAATAAATAGGATTTGAATAAAGGAAAGAGCTGCAAATTTCATTTGACTTTTGATATACCAGGTATGCAATTAAAATGAATAGCTTTCTATTCTGCTATCACTGAAATACTGATAAGCACACTATATTGCAGATCAGCTGCAGCCCTTACATTCAAATTCATTTACCACCGTCCATAAAATATCCCTAAATACAACCTTTTCAGGTTTGATTTCTCTCATGTTCTTATGACTTGCAACAATTTCAGTATGCATGTGAAAATACACATACACATATATATCATTAAGAACATTTTAATTTGGAATAAGGACATTGAGAGAATTCATCCCTCATAGCAGTGAAGAGGGAGTGTCTTGTAATATTTTATTTCCTTTCTCTCAATCCTCTGTTCAACAGCCAAAATAGAGCAAAAAGAGGAGAGAAAACAGTAAGTAAATTAAGAGAAAATGCTTCTTTTTTTTTAAATGGGATATCTTTTAATTGATTTTGTACTGTTCCACTTTTCTACCTGCAGAAGTAATTCACATCTGTCAATTTTTTTCATTGGTATTTGAGGGAGAGATTTGGGAATAGAATGATAATTGAATTGCTTAATTTCTCTTGTATTCAGTATTTCTTTGTGACTGTTGCTTAACTTAAGAGGATAACACACCAACTACAAGAGCAGAGTTCATCTTGTATCTAAAGTGTCCATTGAATCAACTGTAGGAAAATGACTTAAAAAACAGTCTGATTCACTACTACATTGAATGTAGGAAGGAGTAATGTATAATATGGATTTGCTTGTTGCTTCTTTTTTCCTGCTGGTTGTGAATTGACATTTCCCTGTCATCAACCCTATTAATGAATCAGGATGGGTAGATATTAAGATAGCAACTCTGGATCAAGGAAAGTTTTGCATTACTGTGTCATCATACTCACAAACCTAGAAGACTGATTATCTTTTTATCTTACAAACTACATTCATGTACAAGAAACATGAAAGAAAAAGGGCACGTAAACAATACATTTTAAGACAGGATAGAAAGGATTTCATTTCTCTTAAACAGTTTTAGATGAACTTTTAGAAAATTCAGAAATAAATACAAATACAGAGAGATACCTATGCAAACAGGAGTCTGAAAGCTCCAGCCTTTGCTTGTGCAGGTTAATTGCTCTTCTCCTTGTAACTGAAATCCATGTTGACAAGAATAAGTCACTGTAGATTTTCCAAATTCTGAACAATATACAAAATCACCATTTTCTACTTGCTTTGGTGTTCCACACATTTCTTCTACAGATAAAAAAAAAATCACATTTTAAAAACATACCAGCTTACCTTCAAAAATGGGTGTTATTCTGCTATGAATAAACTTCAGTGAAGTTACTCACATGCTTTAAGATGATCAATAGTTTAATTGTTCATTTCTGGACAAGAGTTTATATGGAATTCCTCAGGTTTGACTTACAATTCTTGTAAAACTAACTTTACCTCCAAACATTCTGGTCTACAGAGTTCTTAGTTAATGTATTTTCTATATTTCTAAGAACTCTTGTCCCAGTTTAAATAATGTCCATGTATTCCACAAAGCCATCTGTTTTATCAAGGGGAAGATGGTAGACAGTATGCTTTTACAGAGGAGGATATTGAGAAAGGAGAGAAAGATCAAGACCTCATTTCTAAGTGACAGAAATGCTAAAGCTCCATGACAGACCAGGATCTCAAGACCTGCATTACCACAGTCAGTGCTCGAACTACAGGTTACTCTCCCATCAGGAAAAAAAAAAAGACAATTACCAAATTACCTTCTTGATAGGTTTCTTTCCAAGCTTCTAAATTCATTCCATCTATATTACTACAATGTTTAAAATCCTGTGGAAACTTTCCAAGTTGAAAGGCATCTACTGGCACATCGGAAATCCCTGTGTTGTCACAGATCACGCGAGACAAAGTGTGTTTCTTGAGTTCATTCTTTTGAGCTTCAGTGAAAACATTATCATTTTCCCACCAAAATCTGGAAAGGTTGATAGAAATATTTTTAAAAGATTAAATTCAAAGATCTGATTACTCTTAGAGTATCCTACATAAGAAAATGTAAAAAAAGAATTACAGAAGAATGTAAGTTGTAAGTGGATACAATAATAAATGGAAACTCCATAATCTGCAGACTTGCATATAGATTCCACGAAGTCATGGGAAGGCTGTTGTGAGTTTGAGGTGCTGATCATCTCAAGTGGTTTGTTAAAGCAAGATAAGGAAAACTATTAATTATTTCACACATGCAGAATTGCTTGTAGCCACAAAAGAAAGTTGTGGTACTGAGAGAAAAAAAAAATTGGGGTAAATTATTTGAATTGGATACTTAATGTTATGCAAACCACCATTCTTACATATTCATAAATTATTTTACACATAATTACAGGAGATTCACAGCAGTAGCCTTAATAGATACACACCATAGCATTCGAACTCTTCTTGCCATTACAGAATTGTGCTATGAAGTTATTGCTATGTAACATCCCTCTAATGAGAAGTGAACCTCGTGTTGGCTGTGGATCTTGTGCACAACATGCACGCGTATTGTGTGTTAAATTTAATACAAACACCTTGTAACAGTTCCATGAAAATGAGAAACCTAATAATTCTTTTTGTGATCTGGGATACATAGGGGCTGTTAGTGTGGCCTGGGAGGCTTTTCAAAACTAATTTCACTTTTCTGCTAAAAGAAGTTGACTCAGAGGTCCAAAGCCAATCAGAGTCATAAAACTCACTTAAATAAACTGTGTTTGGAATTTTGCAGAACCAGCTTTAGATAGAGGCAAATTGTTAACTACAGTGGGACAGTATGAAAAGACAACTCCCCGGCTCTGTGTTGGAGTAGGATGACCAAGGATAGGTCAAATGTCCTACAATACAGAAGCACTATGATTAGAAGTACAGAACAGAGAGGGAGGCTGGAGAGAGAAGAAAAGGTGCCTCTCTTCTGCTTCCCACCTATACAGTGTCCCCAAACTTTTCAGAACATTCTGAAATGTCACTGACTGTTCCTGGATTGCTTCCCATAATCAAAGTCATCATGCACTACTCAGCTCCCCTACATCCTTCAGTTTCCTCTTAAAAACTATTCTACTCTCATCAGAAAGTTCAGTTTTATCTGCACTGCTGAGAATGTTTGAACAGATCATTATTTTTAATCTACCCAGCAGCTAGATGATTGCTCTAACAAAGGCTGCTCCAGCAGATCTGTAACATGTAGTGAAAATTCTACAGGTGAATTTTGCAACATTAGATTGAAGCAAAAGAAGAAAAATACAAATAGAGGTACAACCCTCTTATGCTAAGAATGGTAAAGTCAACTACAAACTTTTTACGCAATCATTTCAATCCCTGAGATCAGACAAAGATTCAGAGCAGGAACAGAAAATAAGGTAGCAGCTGAAGGAACAAGAACAACTGTTTCCAGGAAATCTGGCTAAGGTCAAGACAGGGGAAGGTCAAACCCAGTGTAAGGGCCTGGGTTTATTACACTGGAAAAAAAAATCCTATTTTTATCAGCATACTGTCAGTAGATTTTAAGGTTATGAGGATGGAGTCAGTCAGTTAAAATTCCACTTAGTCTTGATTTATGAACTTATATCAGTATCTTCAAAATGATGTTTTGAAATTCATACTAACTGACATGTTAATAGGTTTTTCTGGTATGCATGTAGAGTAAATAACACAGATACATCCAACAAACAATGCATCAAGGTACTGCAATGATGCTTTTTCATTTTTTTATGCTTTGTGATGACTAAAATTTGTTATAGACTCCTAACTTTCTTAAATAGTTCTTTATCATAGCCTTGATAACTGAATACCATTTCACATTTCAGTTAGCGTACACAACATTTAAAGCATAAACTTGGGGTGTTCTTTTACTATTTGATCTACTCTTTTCTCAGTTTAGAGATAACACGTTATATTATGATTAATTATTTAATGTTAGTAGTATCATGTGACACTGGATAAAAGAAGAAAGGCTGGAAGGACTTCAATAGATAATCAATCTCCAGATAGGGTCAAGGATGCTAATAAAATTCAGAAGACTTACAGCTATGTTGCTGTTGCAGCTGAGAGGAATGTTTGTGGTCTATATGACTTGTCTTAATAACATACTATCTTTATGATTAATATCGCTTTTCCTGTGAGCTAATTAACACTTTTTAAAGTTCAGATTTAAATTCTGTCTCGGATGCTTATTTACGTAATGGCTTCTTTCCACAGAAGTGACTTCTGAGAGGAATATAAAGCTGAGCATAAGGGCCAGATGTACTTAAAACACCACTGCTAATGCGATGTGAGTAATTTAAAATTAGTCTTCTCATGAGATTCAAAATTGCTGTCACAAGTATATGACAAAAATGAAAAATGAAAGTTGTTTTTATAACTGTTTCAGGAACAGAAGTAAGATAAAAGCAGCACCTCAAACCTTTTTGAGGCTTGAAACAGCATTTCTTCTGCCCTCATGGTGTAAGTATTGTACCAGCACAAAATAGACCATAGTGGCAGTTGTACAGGACTAGGTGAAAAGAGATCCTCTCCTGTTGCATCTGATGGGTCAGTTCTGGCAGCACTCTGCTTTATTGATATCCATAAGACCATGTACCTGGTGTTTTTATAAACCATTCTAGGAAGCCTAAACTGTAGCTCTCCAGCTCTCTCTTATGAATTTGCTGTTTGCTGTGGAAAATGCTGAGATCCTTTCAGTTAAGGATCCTCAAACTAGTGCATCCCTCAGAGATTGTATAGTTATGATCTGTACATCCATTCACACGGAAGAAGATGTGCTCCTGGCACAATTAACTGCTGGTGGCACTTTGAGTTTCCAACAGAATTTCAAAGTTGGGTGTCTCAGTGTTGTAGAAACAATCCCCATGTCTGATTTTGAGGCTATATAAAGATCAAAGAAGCATAAACAAAAGTTCACCCAAGAAAACTGGGTAGACTAAAATTAGGTACTGGCAGCAAATAATTTGTTTACATGATAAAAAGTATGTTCAAGTATCATATTGCCTTACATGTTAAGAATCATTACGTGTCTGTAAAACGACTCTCTGCTGAGTGGTACACAAAAGATTCAACATCATGAATAAACTTACCGATCACCATCCCTTAGTGCTTTCATTTGCTTTCCAATTAAGCAGGCAAACAGGGGACCTGTTCTAGCACCTGGAAGAAAGTCTTCTACTAAACCACCAAGCCAAACATCAATATTGCTAGGATTATGGTACAATTCCATGATTTTTTCAGTGACTTTCTGATTAGTTATTACTGTACTCAAATCAGTTTGAGTTTCCAGTTTTGGTAGACCACAGAATTCTCGCCAGTCATTATAACCTATAAATATGATGATTAAAAGAAAGATTAGATGACTATTAGGCATGATATTTGAAATTTATATATTCAAAACTACTGAATTCTGACAATCTTAATTACAATTATGGACAATTATTACTAAAAATGGTCTTGATGTTATTGGTTAAAATGATTGGAGAAATTATAGCAGGATCTACAAGGCATACAAATATTACATCATTCTCATGAAGAAAAACAGAAGTTCTCCCATAACTAAGCAATACAAATAGGAAATAAAGGGATGTATTTTGAGCTAACCCAGGCAAGAGCATTCATTGTGTTTTGAGAATTTCAGACCAGGAACACATGATTTGGATGAAAAACAACAAGTTGGAAAACAACAACAACAAACAAAATAAAAAACCAAAGCAGAGCAACAACAAAATAGAAACAACCCTGAATTGCATTAGCAACTAAAGCTCTTTACTAAGGAGACTGTTGTAGGACAAATCTAATTCCTTGGAAATATATATATATACATATATATATATATATATATATATATTTCCCATTCTTTTACATTACTGCAATTAATTTTCCCCACCTCCCAATAAATCTTGTATTTCTGGTTTACTGTTGAAACTCCATTTCTACTCCTATGTACTTTTAAACTCCAGGCTGGAGTCAGAATTTATTTATACTGGCCAGATTCATACTCCTAGCTACAGAGTCACACAGCCTTAACAGGATCAGTGGAGAGGTTTGTCACCCAGAAATGTAACAACCTTAGTTAATCAGTCACTTGTACTCCATGGGGTACAGAGCATAGAAGGGCAACCATGTTTGTTCCTTTTTCACGCAGACAAGCGGTCTGATTAGGTAGAGGGTCAGGATGCAGTTTTACAAAACAAAATGAAAGGGTCTCTGTCTGCTTTGCTGAGGGTTGTCATCTCTTCATTTTAGAAGGTGTGGCACACTTATAGGAGGACTGTGAAATTACTGTACGTTTTATCAGCTGTTGTGATAAAACTGATACAAGATCCAGCATAGTCTTCCGCTAACTCTGTACACTCATGGTCTCGTAGACTCATACTCCCATGGTCTAGTGGGCTCATGGTCCTTGACTATTAGTTCAGTCAAGGTTAAGTCAAGCCTGGGTTAATTGAAGCAAGAAATCTAATGCAAAAAGTGTGCGCAAAAAGTGTTCACAAAAATGCAATGTTTCTAAAAGTTAGGTGCTGCAGTAAGAAAACCCCACTCCTCTGGAGAGGAATTCAGCAGGAAGATGTCTCAGGTGCGAGGAACACCCAGATCCACTCACCAGTACTGGTCTTCCACATTCCAGACAGCAGACCAGGGAGGTTATTTTAATTTTGAATGCTGGGGAATATTTTGTTTCCATCAAAGTTAAAAATATTAGCTTCTTGTGTTTTAAAGAGACTTATGTTTCCTATAAAAAAAGCTGTTACTTAAAAACTTACAATTACATCCCAAATACAGACATTGATAGCTGAGTTACTGATTGGAAGAAGATTTAAGAAAAATCAATAGACCTGGGAGTCCATGATCACGGCCACGCTGTAAATTCAATGATGCTAAATCAAGTGAACCATTATTGGACAACACAAACAGTTTATCTGTTAACTCTTCATTCATCAGCTGATCTTGCACCTGCAATTTTGCTGACTGTGCAAGAAGACCCCTTATCAATGGATCCAAGCCTCCTTTAAACACAAAAATAATATATTGTTACGATATATATAAAAACCACTATAATGTTCTCAACAAATTTGAATGTGTGTGCTTCTCTGTCTTTAAACTTTGGCCACATAGCCTTTTACATTAAAAAATTTGCTTAAGATTGGAATTGTAGTACTAAGAAGATGTTCCACTAGCTTCCTCAAGGACACCAGATTTATCAATCTGATAATACATTTATCCACAAAAAAAATGCATATAAAAGATCAATTTATTGTCAGTCTAACAGGCTGTTTCAATTTGGAGAGTAATCTATTTCAAGAGAACTATTTACCTAAAATAATTGCTTCAGTTAGTATTAATTCTCCAAAATGTATTCAGCAACCTAAATCAGTGATGCTGTTAAATAAATGTTTCTATCCTTAATTTAAGACCAGCAACACTGAAGAAATTATAATATTTATGGAATAAGCAAACAAAACAAGAAACACACAAAAAACAGTTTAAATAAAAACATACCTTCTTTAATAAGCCTCCAAGGACTAAAGAAAACTTCATGCAAATGAAGACTTGGGAGTTCTGGATCATCTAAATACTGTGCATTCAATCGCCTTACTATTGGTTGGATTGTTGCATGACCAAAACGAAAAGCAGCTGTTGCAAATACATTAGAAACTGTAGGATTCACTGTGGGATCATAACCTTTATAAAGGCCAATATACTGATTAAAAGCATCTGGGCCAATGATTTTGGGAATATAATCTCTTAAAGTAATAATCTGGAAAAAAAAGAAAAGAAAAATCATTCAGTGTTTTGAAAGATGAATGGTAATTATTCCAGTGTACAAAATGCCTTTTTCATCACTCATCTGTTCCCAAGCATTTAACGTGACTAACAGCAGTATTAATTTGTAAAAAAAAATAGATATTGGTAGTTTTTGTATAGTCTGGGAAAAATGACAGGAGAAAACCAGTGGCAAAGTTCAGTCCATAGTACATTAACCAGGCTCCTTTAGCATTCTACAATAGTGCTAGACAAAACAAAACAAAACAAACAAAAAAAAACCACAAAACAAAACACTGGGCAGATAAGCAGTATTGCTCTCTTCCAATCCAAGTGGGTAAATCCAGCTCACAAGAGCTCTGCTGAGATGTAAAGCCTGGGTATAAGCTATATAATGCCCATGCATGGCTGCTAATATGTACAGATTCTATTTTCAGGCATATATATGAGACACAAATCCTCTTTTATGAGTATTTAGAATGACCAGGCTTTGAAGTGCTGGTTCTGAGAATCCTTTAGTAGACATTTTATGCTAAACTGAAGCCTATAGACTCATAAAAACACACTTCAAAAATGAAAATGATGATAAACAACTTCTGCCAAAAGTTTTTGTAATATACTAAAACTATATTAAAAATAATAGTACTGTTACATGAAAAAAGTATATGAGTACTTTTCACCAAAAAAAACAACAACAAAAAAAAGGAAGATGGAAAAAGGTCTAATGTACCAAATAAAATGAAAGCATGTTACAGGTTAAAGATTTCACTGCACTCAATAGAGCACAAAGGGATGAATATCAAGCATAGTGAATTCAATAAAACGCATTATAGATTCAATATAGTGTTCAAGAAAATACAGAGAAAAATGTACTTTGAGCTTGCTGTAGAGGATATTGAAAAACTAACTGTCACAAAATGAGGAACTGAAAAACTTTTATCTTTATTGTAGGCATGACAAAAAGGCAAGCAAGCTCCTGCAGTATTCAGTCACTTTTCTCATAAGGGATAACATCTTTATGTTTGCAGGTATATGAGGGTAGGTGGCGCAGTGAAAGATAGTATTTGAAAGACAATAGGTTAGAAGTCCTTTTACATCTCCTCAAATACAGCATACAACAAAATTCAAATAATTGCTGGAAATTAATACTGATGCTATCATTGGAGAAGTTAAACTTTTGCTACATTAAGAAAGATTTTGCAAGACAACAATTCTTTCTAAATTTAGATTTAGTTTTTACAGGCAAGATATGGCACATGGTCTTATCACTTCAAAGGGCAGAAATAACAATATTGCGAAGCCTCATTCATCTTGACTTGGGATCAAGTGTGACTTGGAAGTATGAATGAGGTAGGTGTAACAAAATCCAAAAGCATGAGTAAAAAAGGATTATCAGCTGTGCAAAGATTTTAAATAAGATCAGATCAGCTCTGATATGACAAACGTCCAGATATGGCAATTATTGTTGTCTCATTTTAAATGAAACTCCAAGCTAAGCAGCTCATAAAGGCTGGATTGCCCAAAGAAAAGGTCAGTTCTAATTTTACATTTGCTCCAGGGGCAAGATCTTAATTTCAAATTTCCTTGGCAACAAAATAGGAATTGTTGTTTCAAAACAGGAAAATTAAAAGGCTAAAGGTAAGATGGAGTCATATGTCTGCCTTCAACAAGGAGAGTCACATGTACAATGAAAACTTATGGTTTCTAAATAAGACTCCAGAAAGTAGTGGTGAGTTTTAGACAATACAAACTAAGATGATCCAGAAGAAAACTAGAATCTGAAATCTGACAGAAAACTTTATTCGAAGTATAGCACCATGTAGCATCCTTCATATAGACTCTGAACAATCTTACTGAATTTGTTTGCACAAAGAGAAGGATAAACTCACTGTAACTGACAAGAATAGAAGTGTTAAAGGAGGAATAGATAGGCCACAAACAAAAAATTATTTGGCATGAACTTCTCCCTGCTATGACAGAATTATTTGAAAGTTTTGAAATAATTGAGATTGGAAACAAAGGAACATTCTTGTCTGAAAATTTGTCAGTAAAATTAGAGCCAGAAAGTAGTAACTCTTCATAGAAAAGGCATTGCAAGAAACTACAATGAAATATGCTACCAATTATTACTTATTTTGAGTTTCTTTATGAGTAATGTTAAGTTTGGGTGTTTGCAACACCATAAGAACATTATGATGATATAATGGGTTTGAACCTCAAGGTGTTAAGTGGTTTCAGCTCACTGTAATGTTTATAATATTAGTGCTAATCCAAACTTTCTTAAGAAACATTTGACACCTTATGAGATCAGCTCATATTTACAGAGAAGCCTCATTAAGAAATTAATTTTAATCAATAATATAAATATTTATAATTTCTCATGGCAGTAATTGCTTTGAATGTACAATTTAGTACGTAAAAATGAAAAATGGCCATTGTCTTTTAAACAGAAGCCATATCCTCAGTATTTAAATGACTTTAATAACCAATATGATCAGAAAGTAACAGGGATTAAGACTATTTTAATATTATTCATTTAGTTATGTCAGAGAAAATTCTGATTTCCTAGCAATAACACAAAATATTTGGTAATTATACGGACAGAAATAAAATCTCAGTGATAACAGACTATCAGAAAAGGTTTTGTACAGATTTGTCATAGTATAAATGATCTTCAAATGCAACAGTGTTCAGAGACAAACAGGCTGTTAGTATAAAAGATACTATCCTCATTCAGAAAGAAGAATTATATCAGGGTCCTTAAATGTCCTTAGGAGCTCAGGCAGCATCCTGACTGGATGACCTACAAGACCATTCAGTCCAACCATCCACATATCACCAATAGTTCTCACTAAACCATATTCCTCAGCACAGTGTCTAAATGTTCCTTGAATACCTCCAGGGTTGGTGACTCCATCACCTCCCTGGGCAGTCCATTCCAGTGCCTGACCACTCTTTTGGAGAATAATTATTTCCTAACGATCAGTCTGAATGTCTCCTGTTGCAACTTGAAGCCATTCCCTCCAGTCCTAGGTTCAAGAGGCCTTTCAAAACCCCTCTGGAATTCTCCAAAAAAGTTGGTAATAAAAGCACAATGGTTTGAAAAGAAGATAAAAAGGAAGTCTGCAAAAGAGAATATAAAAATATATGAATGACTGTAAGAAAAAGTGAGGCTGATAGGACAACTAATCTTTGCCGTTGTTCAGAGGTGACTGCAAAAAATAGCATCTCATGGAGATAGTAAAGAGCCAATTAACTCAAGCTCCTATGCTTGGGAAGGATCGCAGAAACAGTACAGAACAATCAAACATAGCAGTGTTGTGTAATCTCTTAAAGTGCTATGTACAGTTGGTTTGAAATTCTCATGGTTATATTCAAAGATTTACAGATGACGTTGAAGTCCTATGCATCCTATACACTTTACCAAAGAAAAACAGTACAACGGTTTAAGTTTTAATAAAAAATGAACACATTTTTATAGATCAGTGTATAATATCAACTATACATTCTAGGAACAATGACAGTGTGCAACATATTTTTTTTTTAATAATACATATCGTTTGTCTTTTTATCATTCATCATTTCATAAAGTTTAAGCTCTGAGAGGAGTTATTAATAATCCAGTTTCTCAAACAAATTTCATTCAAGTCACCTGCACAAAAGACCCATTTTCAACTCACATATAAGTAGATGGGAGAGAAGCAAGGATACAAGATGCTTAGAGAACACAAGTATAGAAAGAAGTGAAACATTGAAAAGTAGATTCACTTGACAGCTACAGATTTGATCTACTGCCTGTAATAGCATTATTTCAGAGATCCTGCTCTGAAATCATAGTAATTCAAAGAGAACTTGAATCAGATTGATCTGTAAAACTCCTGCATCACTCTTTGACTAGTATCACCTCATTCAACATTCACAATTCAAACAGCACATCAGAGCAAAACTGGTACACATACATGCAGTTTCAACTCTCAAACCATAAATTTATGTTGTGGTTTAACCTGGCAGGTACCTCAGCACCATACACAAAGTTGCTTGCTCACTCCCCTACCTTCCCCAAGGACATATGAGAGAAAGTTAGAAAAACAACAACAACAAAGTAGAAATTGTGGGTTGAGATAAAAGCTATTTACTAAAACAGAAATGAAGAGGAAAAAAATGTACAATAGCAATTTTGATCATATAAATGTGCAGGTGATGCACAAGCAGTTGCTCACCACTCACTGACTGATGCAGAGCCAGTCCCCAAGCACAGCCAAGTGTTTTTTTTTTACATGATGCCATATGGTATGGAATATTCCTTTGTCCAGTTGAGTTCTGTCCTATACCAGCTCCTTGTGCCCTCCAACCAACCCTTTGCTGGCAAGGCATCATAAGAACCTGTAAAACTGAAATGTCCTTGGCACTTGTACAGTACTGTTCAGCAACATCTAAAACAGTCTGTTATCAACACTGCTTTTTCTCCTAAAGCCAAAACGTAGCATCATACCAGACATTATGAAGAAAAATATCAACTCTGTCTCAGCTGAATCCAGGACAACAACAAAATAGAAAAATCTGCTCTGCACATGAGCTGACTGGAGAGAGGAGTTTGACTGCTCTCTCTTTGCATCACAGGCAAGATGATTTCTGGGGAATGAGTTTCTTCCCCAGTCTGGAGGATTACACTATCTTCTACCATACTTTCTGGAATGTGCTGATCATATCATTATTTGAATTCATCACAGCCTGTAGATGCAGAATGTAGGAGTCAGGGCTGATGCTGAGCCAGGCACTGCAGCACAGGGAGAGGGGTCACTCGATGGGGGCCAGGGCCATCCCCAGGGCCGGGCTGGGGGCTCTGCCTGGGAGGAGAGGCTGTGTCCCAGAGGGGCTTGGCCAGGCTCAGCTGGGAGTCCTGGGGCAGGCATGGGCCTGGTCCTGCCTGTGCCCTGTGTTAGTGGGTGCTGCTGGGGATGTTCTTCTTTCACTCACTGCTTTCTGTGCCCATACAGAAAGGGAGACAGAGGAAGTGCCAACACAGAGGCAACCAGGAAAATTCTAGAGGTGGGCAGCCCTGGGCAAGGGCACGTGTCCTACAAAGACACTCCCTGGTCCCACTTGCCCACCATCCCATAAAAGTGCCCTTGAAGAGGGGTTTACCTCCGAGGCACAGAAATGACAGTGTCATCCTTGCTTTGTGCTCTGCAAAGAGGGATGGAACCTTGGGCATGCACTGGTAGAGATCCCATGGAAATGACACAGCCTGCCAATGCCTTTGAGTCAGCAGAAGAGCCCTGGAGCCCTTAGGAGTGAACTCTGAACTGCCCTCATCTTCCTTCTCCTTCTGTATCTCACACAGACTCATCTTGGAAATGCCCAAGGAGAATGGAAAGCTCCATCCCTGAAAGGAAAGCAGAGCAGGGACTAATTAGCCACAATAATTGGAAAAAGCCTGATGTCATGGTGTTTCCCATGGTGTGGTACATGCTCTTCAGGGATGAGGCTATGAAAAGTCATCTGGAGGATCCTAATGTAAAAATGCAGGCACCACAGTACCTTGGGATGAGTTTGTCAGTGCCTGTTCTGGGGCAGAAAGACTCCCAGCTTCTCCATCCACACAAGGGCAGCCATCCGTTCACCCTTCCAGCACAGGCAGGGGCAAGCTCAGGTAAGGAAGTGCCCGCAGTCAGCAGTGCAGGCCCTGGCCAATTGCAGAAATCTGCCTCCATGCTGGATATACACACAAGAAAGAAAGATTCCAGTCCACCTTGCCTGCTGTGGAGTCCCACAGACCACGAACAATGTCAAGCAATCAAGGACAGACTTGGCAGCAGAGGAGCCTGTGGCAAGGACACAGAGTGGAAGAGAAGGGCAAGGGATGCACCCAGAACAGATCTGACACTAGCACACTCTGCTCTACGTGTACTTAAGCCCCACACTACAGCTTGCCACACAGTGAAAGCTCCCAGAAACTGGCTGCACCTGCAACTGCAGCCCCTGGTGAAGGAAGAGAAGAGACTGTGAGAGAAAAATCCCCCCACGAGGACAGGGACAAGGGGCAGTAGGCTTCAAAAATGCTCCTGCAGATCAGCAGCCAGGGGGGTTGAGAATTATGGTTGAGAGTTAAGCATGTGTCATTCACATTTGAGAAGAGCACTGAATTAATCACTGTTGTGGTTTACATAAACTACTACTTATTAATGAAGCATGTCTACAGTGCAACAAAAAATGTGTTTCATCCAAGATACCAACAGGCAGTTGTTATGTTTGGTAGCTTTGTCAAACTCCTATTATTAAACTTTTGTCACTAAAGCTATTTATGCTCTAGTAGCATAATATCTAGGAGGAAAAGTATGGTCTAGAGAGAGATTCTTTTAATTCTCCTTAGTCTAGAAAGAAAGGAAGGCTTTTTGTTCAATTCTCTATAATTATACACCCACAGGCAAAAATTACACTTGAAATTATTCATTCAAAAAAAGAAAATTTGAAAAAAGCATAGCAACTGAAACAAAATTTTAGATTTGGAATCTCAAGATAACTTCAACTAGAGCTGTCATTAGTGTGCTGGTTAACATTCCACATTAATAGAGATACTGCAATTACCTCCCTTGAATGAATATCTCTGAACCAGCCAGATATAACTGAAACTCAGTTCTAATGAGCCATATGCAATTCTCATTAGTTTGTGATACTGGTGGAGATAATGAGTAGCCAAGATTTATATGGTATAATGCTCTGTGCAAAGAATTTTCTTTCAGGCCATAATATTACTAGACATAGTTCAGAAATACTTTAACACACTGAGGTCTATTTTGTATTTTCACTTTTCTTCTAACAAATACTAACAAACATTCTGACTCATCAGTTCAATTACTTGATGCAAAAAGCTTGTTTACATCAAAGAAGATTAAATGATTAATGTAAATAACATATTTTAAACATGAATGCAAGATTTTTACATTTCATTATTCTCTTGACTAAAATGTCTGAAAGAATAAAGAGGTGTCTTTTTGCAACAGAGAAATTTTCCTACCCCCTCCAATTAACTTTCAAAAAGGTCATGTTTTGATACCAAATAATCTGTTTCTAAAAATCAGAAAACATATGCAAGTCATCTAGCTTTCAGTTTATCCTGGTTGCGATATAACATTAATGGTGAATCTCCATTAGCACAAAAGACCTAGTTATAATTGAAGAAATGCCAGATGGAATAACCTGCTTAACCAAGCCATCAAAAAAGGGCCGATGGGACCAGCTATTCACTGAGACCACTAAAGAGAGTGGCTAGACCACAGAACTGAGGATGAAAGATAAGACAACGAAAGAAAATGTCCCCTGAATGTCAGGAATGCTAAAGGAGTGATGGCTGGAAGGAGGTAGCACTTACTGTAGGATGCAGGAGGAGAGAGTCTGTGTAGGATTTTGCATGGTATGTTTTAAGGGGACTGTTGGAGTGTGTGAGATGTTAGGGTATTCAGAAACAGGACTAAAGGTGGAAAAAGGGAGGAGTTAAGGTACTGGGGAGGAACAAGCATGGGAAAATAAAGGGAAAAGAGGCTAAAAGGGATTACTGGAGCTTGAAGAGCAAACTTTAAACGTGCCAGAAGGGAAGCATAGAAATAGTTGGTGCAGGGTATGCAGCACGACCTTCGAAACCATTCACAGAAATATATTTGAAGTTCTGTGATTGATTCTACCCTATTATATTCTCTTCAATGTGTCAGTAAGCAAATAGGCACAGCACACCTGATGGAGAGCTCCAACAATTTTCCGTGCTTCTTGGTAGACGGTCTCAGCACTCCAGTGGCTGTTGATGGCTTTGAGGGCCCAGGCCAAGCGGTTGTGCTCTCTCAGCCATAGTGTGTGCATGGCTGTCAATGATGTGACCTCACTTGATCGGCTGTCTCCAGCCATAAAGCATTCAATCCTTTCATCTTCACTTGCATTTGAGTCCTGTGCACAAGGTGATGGAACCCGGTCTGTAAAAGGCAGGTATTCTCGACCATTATCATGATATTCACTGTTTACTCTGAGAAGGCCTTCACTTGTTAAATTCCTCAGCTTGTTTTCAACAGTGGAGGTGCTGCCATAGACAGTAGAAGCATCAAGAAAAGAAGTTAAACCATTGATCTGTTGTCTTGGATTTAGGGTCGACAGATTTCCAAAGAGAATACTGTGATCACCAGTGCCACATGTAGGAGATGAGCGGTAGAAAGGCAGGCAATCCATCCCTTTGAATAATGTGTCATTGGTTGTTACCTGTGTAACAAAAACATGTATTTTCTGAGCTGAAGGCAACACAGCTGTTGAATTACGTTTTGCATAAGTATCCATGGTCTCCATTTTCAGTTGTTCCTCAGGTCTAAAGTAAGAGTGTGACATTCTCTAAACTCGTAGAGATGTTTTTATCGCTCCTCAGATTTAAGTGAAAAGATGGTTCAACAACTTTTAAGAAAAGACAAAAATAAACTAAAACATTTGCTCTATTATAAAATCAGATTACTGAGGTTACACCTTCTGAATAGTTCTATGCCTGAATTAGCCCATCCTCACATTTAAAATTCATCACAAAATGTATCACAGTGAACATCTGGCCAAATTATGTTCTGTTGAGCACCAAATGAAACAGCAGGTTTACATGTGTACATAAAAAAGTAATGAAGAGTTTCAATGTCTACCGGAGTGTGCCATAAGAGAATTTTTTTCAATGATCAATTTTAATATGGTGACCAAAATAAAAATGACATACATAATTATTCAGTCTGCCTTCTGTTGATCCCACAAGCATTCTCCCACATTATTTTATGGGGACAGTTTTTCTTAGAAGTTTTAAATCATAGGGTATAGAAACTTCTGAGTCGGAAGAGACCTTTCGGGGTCATCCAATCCAACTCCCCTGCAGTGAAGAGGGATGTCTACAGCTAGATCAGATTGCTCAGAGCCTCATTCAGCCTGACCTTCTTGAATGTCTTTATAAAAAGCAAAGAATGCTTTCTATATTCCTCCCAAGCAAAAGCCTTCCCAGCGCTTTGAACTGCAGACAGCCAAAAGGCTCAGGTGAAGGTGTGGGAGTAGAACCTTGTTTCTATAGAAGAACAAGATAATTTATTTCATGGTCTCTGCAGCCCTCTAACATCACAGGAATTAGAAATAAAGATTGTAAATTGATTAGCAATATACAGGTATAGCTAGTAACAATTTATGTTTAGCCAATATGAATATATATGTAATATTTTGTCGCATGACATGCCCCAGAAAGTGAAGGCAAGTTGGAACTTGTATGTCTGAAGAGGCATCAGGAAGACTCGACACCCTCCTTTGTTCTTTGTTTAGCAAAAGAAATATCCCTTGGAGAAGGGAAGAGGCCTTGGAGAGAATTACCATGTAAATATGGTAAGAAGAGTTGTGAGACATCTTGGAAACAGGATGGCAACTGGATGGTGGCAAGAATCCGAATGTAATTTACAAATGTAAACCTTCACTGGCACATGGTAGAATACAAATTAACAAGTGTCAAAATGTAATTAACAAACATAAACTTGGTAAGTAACAAACATAAACCTGGAGTACCCAGCCAATGGGAAAACAGGGCAGAGGAGACAAAGTATGAAAGCTGTAATGGTGTTCCCACAGATGCTCTCCTGTTGGCAGGATGCCTGCCACTGCAATCACAAAGTAAAAATTTTTCACCAGAGATTCTGTCTCCTAAAAATTATCTTAGACATTTCTGACAAATGGCAATCCAGTGTTTCCCTGCTAGTCAGCATAGATATAGGCTGGTTTAGACTATTGCTCAGTCAGCTACTCTAAATTCAGGTAAAGGGCACGGGAGAGATGTGTGGAAATTATCTAACGGAATCTTGCAGTTGCAAGTAAGGGCATGAAGGGAGAATACAGCAGAAATCAGACAGCTGGAAGCTTTTCCACAAGTGAACACACAGAGAGGTATGTAAATAGCTGAAGACCTGTAGGGACAGTAGCAGAGATGTTAGAGGGTGAGAGAGAAACAGAAGAAAGGTTTTATGTGCATATGATATTTAAAAGGAAGGCTAAGATGAGCAATTCTATTTCAAAGAACAGAGTTCATGTCGAAATAAAATATCACCAGGTTTCAAAATGACTAAAATCTATCTTCATTGTTGAACGCATATTTGACATTAAGAACGTTGTTTTTTTTTTTGAAAAACACATGATTTCCAAATGGTTATAGCTCTTCATTGTGCACCAACAATGAATTATACCAGTGAGTTAGTTTCAGGAGTTTTAGAAAGATCAGTATCAATTAAAAATGTTGCAAAATGATGGATTCTGAGTTTTGGGGAATATAAAACTTTTTTTCTTAACCAACTGGTCAACATGAAGTAGGTATAGAAAGAACTAAAGCTGCTTCAATATCTGAAAATAAAAATGTATCAAATAATTGACTAACAGTAAATAAACGTTTTGTGCAGAAATATGAGCAAATACTTTTCCTTTTTCTTGCTGATCGCTTTTGAAAACTCCTTGTCAGAAGACAGTGAATACTGCAGATTTTATATAAAATGATATAATTTCTTCATTGTACTTTTAATAACAAAGGGACTAGCCATTAAATTGGGTATAAAATATCATGGTAACTTTTGAATAGAATTCAAGAGCTTCATTTGATAAAAACCTTACCTCACTTATTATATCAAGTAATATTTTCTGTTACTGAGAACTTGTAGGATCAGGGGTTGATATTAATAAAGTGTTTATGTTAAGAAAAGATTTCATATATTTTGAAGTTGTGTTTGGTGAAGAACTTCTATGAATATTTCTACACTAATTAGATATTAAGAAATAAAAGCAGGTTGTTTTTGACAGGAATGCCTAATTTATTATCATTTTTCCTTCGCTGATTGCTAAAGTCAGTAGTTTTACTCCCTTGGATTTGCCATATAGTATTTTTCTCTATGATTAAGTCTCTTGCTATTATTGTTGCTGTTATTTTGTGGGTTGTTTTTTTTTTTTTTTTTCTCTTCCCTTGGTAATGTAAGTAGGAAGTTCATTTCACACTACAGATACCTGAACTTGACAGCCACAGTGTTGTATGCATTTGAGTGCCTCTTGCTTCTAGTTAAGAGGAAAGCCTGGAAGAAAACAGGTATCACTGGGAAAAATGTAAGAGTTGCCTTTAAGTTGTTGAGCAGTGTGGCTCACAACAGAACATATCAACAGTGAATAAAGTTCATAGCGAATAATCTTCAGTTAACTTCCTCTGCAATTTCAATTTAAATTGCTCTGTGCCCCAGTGGAGAAAAGAAGCAGTAATGAGCATTTAGGGACTGCAGGACTATATGATGTAGTCTCTTCCCCTTTCATGGGATAAGTAGCATGCAGCCAGCAGCCGAAATTGCAAATAAGAGATTCCTTATATTATTATTCAAATTGCATCAAAAATAATCTGAGAAAAATAGAAGTTTTTTTCCTTCTGAAATAATTAAAGAATAACATTTTCTTCCAGTAATAAATGAAGACTATTCATACCATTTTTTTTTCACTTCCTTGAATAATTCTAAGGGGAAAAATATTAGAAATAAATCCGTCTCTGGCCACAATAGTTTTCATTGTAAAGCTGCATGTTGATTTAAATCAATTAAATATTAACTGCTATGCATGTTAGAATCTGCTTACAGTGAAATTTTTTAACACTTAGGAATTACTAGTTTTTTTCAGGAGACTACAACGTCTAGATCACGACTGCATTTAAGGGAAAATCTTTCTTGCTTTGAGTTTGTTCAGTGTCAAGTGGTCTCCCTGAAAAGAATTTTTGCTGTACTTCAGCAAAAGAAAACTTATGGTTATAGAAGTGTGTCCTCAAGGAAGACATAAATATGTGTTTTTAAACATGAAGATCAGATAAGTGTCACTGGTCCCATCTAACAGCTAGTTGCTATTCTCTAAAATGCAGAAGAAAAGGCAGATGCTCACTTTACTGGCTATTGAACACTCAGACATATCTGTTCTTAGCTGGGACAGAAACTTGCCATATTATTATATTTTACCTTTTGCAAATCATCTCACTTCTATGTCTCTCTTCCAGGTTTTCCATAGCTGAACTAAAAGAATGAATGCATTTCAGGTTTGTATCTTACTACATTTATGTGCTATTCCTATCTTAATGTCAGCAAAGTAATCAATACTGAATAGACAGTTCTCCTATGAAAGTCTTTCTGATGCTTCATTATGTCTCAGTTCTAGCCTAAAACAATGCTTGGAAGAACGGCAATTTATCTCAGCATGCCGGTTCCCAAAACCCTATTTTATTCTTATTCATACTTTCATATTTGAAAGAGATACAGAAAATGTCCCACAAGATAAGTACAGGCTCAATATGAGAATCACTGACCGACTCTCTGTAGCCTTTACTATGAAAAGTCCAGAACAGGAAATCATAATGTTTCGTACTAACTTATAAATAATTTACCTTAATGACACTCGTCATTAATATTAATGCACTTCTGCAAATTTCAATCAAAATTCTTTTAACTGCATTGTCTCAAAACATTTTCCAGACATTTTCCCTAACCTGCACGGCCAGGAGCTGCCTTTTGAAAGTGAAAGCCCTGGAGAGGCCATATGGCTGAGCACATTTGTCCTCTCCTGAGTTTGAATTTTCCCTTGGGTGCCGCTGTTCTCAGTACACAGCAAGAGTGCAAACAGCAGCCTCTGCATTGGCATTGTTGGATAATACAACAAATACATTGTTGAAAAATACAGTTTCAATTCCTTTGGAAATCAGCTGCAGTGTCTTCATATAAAAAATGAATATATTAAATTTACCATGGCTGTTTTCCAAATATTTGACAGGTAAATGTTAGCTTTACTGAAGATTTGACAAAAGTAGTCACAGAATACTAGACATATAATAAATACAAAAGAACCACCATCTTCACATTCATTCCTCTTTAAGCAATGAATAACATGAACAAAATGAGCCTGAAAGATTAATGGAACTATAATAAAGTAATGAATCCAGAAGTCAGGAAATGTATCTAAAACTTACAGGACTGCATCTGAATTTCTTCATTTTTTTTCCCCCATGGCCAGTTTGGTTGTCAGACATCGAATCCTAAAGGTGATCATGAGTTATGTCATGAACCCTATCCCCTGCTAGTCTATACAATGCTGAGCAGAAGCAGCTCCTAGGCCAAATTCAGAGCTAAATCTAGGACACATACATGTAATTCATCTTCACAGCAAGTTGAAACACACTCAGTGATGAAATTCATCACTACTCCAAAATAGAAATAGGAATTATGCCCTTTGTTTACAGTGTCTTCTTCCTACACTATAATGCCACTGTCACATGGGTAGCATTAGCTTCGGATTCCTTTGTAGAAGATCCCTTAGACTGCTTCCTGTTTGAGCAGATGGGATTTCTAGGCAGCTTAAACTAGTCAGAGGTCAATGACTAGACTTCTGTGGTTCCTGTGATTCATGTTTGATTCAAACTATGAACAACAGTATGAGCCTCTAATCAATTAAAAATCTAATTACTAATTATTTTTAGGAGTATGAAGGCTTTTACTTTTACATGAGAATGATGGTTTTTTGAAGTTAAAGATCAGTATTGGCTGTAAATACGCCATGTAGTAAAACAAGAATCATAGTCTTTCAAAAATTCCTGCAGTTTCGTATTTACAGTATAGTAAGCAAAACATACTTTAAAAATGGGATACAATATGTAACCATTTTCTGTCATATGGTGGAATCACCCTCTACCTTCATCATGTCACGTGAAGCACTGCATATCAGGGATGGAGTTTCTGCCCTAGCATATCCTAATTTAGGAATGGGAATATTTCTATGACTATTAATTAAGAACATAAAGACAGGAAATCACATACAAGCCAAAAGATGGAAATTTGAGGCAGACAGAAACCTGGACATTTTTGTCAGGATCATGGAAGAGTCATTGTGGCTAAATCAGGTTATCCAGTCACTCATACATGTAATACTTGTAATATGTACAATACATGTAAAGTCCGCATTCCTTCTGAACACTCTTGAGCTGTGACTACTGACTTTCAACAACCCAAATCACAAAGAGAGAATAAATTTACCTGACTGTGGTAAAGTTGCAGGTGGTCATTAATTTCATTTAGCACTCCCTAGGGTTTAGATTATTTCACTGAACAGAAGGTGAGCCACCTTTCAACACAGTGCCTAATTCAGTTCTCATTACAGACAGAAGAATATTTTTCTTTGTGTTTAATTGAAGTGGAATGAGGCACTTAAATCAAAAGGAGACTCTGGTGCACTCATCAGTTAAATTTTGTTACAGGACTCTGAAGGAACTTGCACACCATGCAAACTTCAGCACGTAAAAAGGTGATCAGTAATTAAGTTGCAGCCCAATGAAAAGTAATTTATGTTGCTCTGGGCACAAATTCATCCATCAGTCCAAGAGTTATGATGAGCATGAGACCCTCCTGCAGAATAAAGTAATGGTCTATCTGTATTTTGAGGGAAAAAAAAAAAGTATTTTGACTTTTCTGCTTTTTTTTTTTTTTGAGTGAAAGAATGCCTATACTTTCAAAGTAATTGGACAAGA
The DNA here is from genome assembly GCA_013399175.1 of Odontophorus gujanensis. Taxonomy (NCBI): domain Eukaryota; kingdom Metazoa; phylum Chordata; class Aves; order Galliformes; family Odontophoridae; genus Odontophorus; species Odontophorus gujanensis. The sequence goes on from VXAB01011658.1 coordinate 163,258, forward strand.
TAAAATTCTATATTTATACCAATTTATGTTCCTTCTAATTCCTTTACAAGCTTTGAATTCAAATTTTCCATCTACCAAAGCAAAGATGTGATGTTTGTAAGTTTCAGCAACTCCTTGGGGATTGTTTTATGTATACGCTGAAAAGATATCTTTCTGCAAAAGTTTGCATTAGCTGCTGGAAATATCTTTGCTTGCAATGAGTGAAGGTAAAATCCTTGCACTTTATCTGTCTGGCAATTTAAAAACAGAATTATTTATTATCTATTTCTCTGTTTTCTATGGTAGAATTCAGAACCTTGAAGCATGAAAAACATAACAGTGGGGGAGACATAAGGTTTCTTAAACTTGAATAGTCGAAAAATACATTTGTACTGTGCACTGTAGCTGTAGTTTGTTCTCTCTGTAAATCAATTTAATTCTGTACCTGTTCCATGTCATAATTACACTAGATTTCAATATTTTATCACTATCTGCTGTATTATTGATGATCTATCAATTTCCCTTGCAATTATTTTAGCATATGTATACCTCTAGTGTATTTTATGTTACTCACCTGTCTAGAGCCTGGTATTTCTCTTGAAGAAATTCATTTAAAAATCTTACCTTTATCGGAAAGCATGGATTTTGTTTTTCACATGTCATCTGGCACTCCATTCCTGTTAAAAAGCTGGTTCTACTTATGCTCTGAGGTGTGAATGAAATGTCATGGTCTATGTACTGTCCCCACACCATAATGATGTCAGAATATAGGTTGTCTTCCGTGACAGCCTCATTAGATGCGTGAATTATCTTTCTTGTCACCTCTCGAACCTGTGAAAAGAACTACTTTACCTTGAGCGTCAAGTAGTACGTACTTCTCACAATCAGATAAAACACTAAAATCAGGATAAACAGTAATAAAAGCTAACTCCTCCCCCAGATCCTCCTTTGAATACTTCACATTGTAGGGTACTTTTAATGGTTTGTTTGAAGAAAAGAAAGAGAAAACAACAAAAACAAGATCTGAGTGTTAGTTCTGTTCAGGAGCTAAAGTACCAGTGCCCAATGGAGATTTAAGATGTTTCAGTTAAGTTTTTCTATGTATTTGCCAAGTGAGCTGTGTACCTTTGACCTGTTCCTTCCCAGAGAATTTTGCAAAGCTTGTGCTTCTTTTATACTGCCTATAAGTTTTCTTTCTAAGTTTTCTGTTTTCTTTTCCTTTAAGACATGGATTCTGCTTAGCAATCTCAGATCAGCATGGATGCACCACAGTTCTGGATTGTTCTGCTTAAAGAGAGCATGTTATGCAACCCAGAAGACAGGCATGGTTGCGAATACATGGCAGTTGGAAACTGCTTCATTTTTCCAGGCAGGGAGAAGCCACAAAGTATTTCCTGAAGCATTCCTGTGAAAACTGCACAGAGATATAGATGCTCTTAGAGGGAATACCTGTAGACATCATTGCCATATGGTCAGCCTACACTGATCACTAACTGAAGCCATTGGAGCAAATTCAGCAGTCAGTTTATGATTAGGAGGATATCAATATTATTCACAAATTCCTCCCTCATGCTGCAAAATATTCCATCAATTAGGAGTCATGTAGTTGAAAGGGCTGCACATAAAGTAGAGTAAAAGTCTGTAATAAATATGAAGGTTATGTAACGAATGCATAAAGCAGATACAGTTAAATAGAATTTGTGAGGACAAGAAATAACATGGGACTTGCTAAGAACACCAGCCTTCATATTGAAATAATCAAGTGCAGAGATACATAGCACTCAACAGAAATACAAGTCATTATTATCAGTATTTGAATAGCTTTGATGGTCACAAGTCTCCAACTTTTTTCTTTCAGTTTGGAAGATTTTCTAATTGGACTTACATTACTCAACTATGCTGTGTTCTATCACTTTACAATAATCCTCAAACTTCAAAGAGTCATAAAATCATAAATTGTAAAATGGCTTAGCAAGATCCTTGAGCTCCCATCCCCTGCCATGGGCAGAGTTGCCAGTCACTAGACCAGACTGCCCAGGGCAACACCCTACCTGGTCTTAAACATCTCCAGGTCAGACTTACAGCTTACATTCACTTTTTTTTACTTGAGTCTTTTTAAAAATTATAGGTAGTTAGTCAATAGTACAAAAAAGATGAAATCATGTAACTGGGAAAAAACAGCTATGACACTGGTTTCATCTTATCTTCAGATTTAAAGAGAGAAGCTTGCTGGTTGTGGAAACAATGCAAGGTTTTAAAATGTGTTTTACTTCATAAGTATGTACTCAAATTAATCTAAAAATAGGAATTTTGTAAAGCCTGGAAATCTACTTGTGCAAATGCCAGATGTTCATCTCCACACACTAAATTATGTAGCTTAGAGAGAATGTTATTTAATTAATAACATTGCTTGTGACATTAACACTAAATTCTCTTCTTCATCCTTATTAAACATGAGGTGGTTAAAGTAACAAGGCTTTGAACCCATTGAAAGTCAGGTTTCAAGAAATGATGACAAACCAGGAATAGTAAGTCTAGCTCATATCACTGTATGTTGCAATGGGAAATTTTTCACTCAGTCCACTACGCAGATACTTTTTGTTCAAACTTTCCTCCCTGCTATTTTCTAAGCGTACAGGCTGCAAAGATTTGTAAATAATGCGAAGTCTTCTTACCTTTGAACTTTCTGAAAAATAAAATTCTGGTTTGATAGTAATATTTTTCAGCTATGGTATGTTTATCAAGGAGGCAATGTTGTATATTTGTACACAAAATACATATAGATTGCATGTTTTACATGCATTGTATTTATTTATTTCGTTAAAAGCCATTCTTGTCTTTCCTCTGGTCCTCCTTCCCTGAATAAGGAGTCATGAAATCATCATGTTTATATTGGAACAAAATACTGGAGACCACACGATGCAACTTTCTGTTTCAAGAAGGAAATAGGCTATTTAGATCCTCATCAAGCTTTTGGCTCTTCCCCATGAAGTTGTCTAGTAAATTTATTGTTCTCACAGCAAAAAAAAATTTTTTAATCAAGAAAAAATATGAAACAACTTGCAGCAGTTGGCTCTTCCCCTGTCAGTGTGAATCACTGCGAAGAAAGTACCTTCCTCTTTTCTGCAATGGCCTTTTAGTTCACAATACACACACATCATCTGTCCTCGTCTCACAGTTGTAGGGGTTGGAAGGGACCTCCAGAGATCATCGAGTCCAACCCCCCTGCCAAAGCAGCACCCCAGCCCAGGTTGCACAGGTAGGCATCCAGGCTCCCCACAGCATCATTGTAAAAATCACAACAGGTTTAATAAGGATTTCAAACCCATGTTAAACATGCTAGTGTTCCAGCAAAGTACCCTACTGAATTGCTTCCTTTCCAAAAAGCAAAATAAAATCCCTTTTGCAATGATTAAATACAAGCCTCTCCTTACCAAAAGGGGACCAAGAGTTAATGAAATCATAATGCAAAACAGCCACACAGATAAACACAGCTCTTCCGTGGTAACATAGGACAACAGCCCATTGTGTCCTCAGAGATGTAAAGCTGCTCCCTGAACAGTAGAACTGACGGCTTCCCTCCTGTAAAGGTTGTAAAAGCAGAGACCAGCACGAACAAAGAGATGTTACAAAAGAAGGAAAATGAGCACTTATCAATCTCCAAAGATCCAGGTTTGTGTGGAAGGAACTCCACAAAGGAGGGATCTCCAACAACAGATCCTTCCTCAGTTGCAGTCAGCCCTTAAATGAGGTCTAAGAGGGGCGCAGCCCGGCTCCACCCCTTCAGGTCACACANATCAAGAAAAAATATGAAACAACTTGCAGCAGTTGGCTCTTCCCCTGTCAGTGTGAATCACTGCGAAGAAAGTACCTTCCTCTTTTCTGCAATGGCCTTTTAGTTCACAATACACACACATCATCTGTCCTCGTCTCACAGTTGTAGGGGTTGGAAGGGACCTCCAGAGATCATCGAGTCCAACCCCCCTGCCAAAGCAGCACCCCAGCCCAGGTTGCACAGGTAGGCATCCAGGCTCCCCACAGCATCATTCTAAAAATCACAACAGGTTTAATAAGGATTTCAAANTCCCCACAGCATCATTGTAAAAATCACAACAGGTTTAATAAGGATTTCAAACCCATGTTAAACATGCTAGTGTTCCAGCAAAGTACCCTACTGAATTGCTTCCTTTCCAAAAAGCAAAATAAAATCCCTTTTGCAATGATTAAATACAAGCCTCTCCTTACCAAAAGGGGACCAAGAGTTAATGAAATCATAATGCAAAACAGCCACACAGATAAACACAGCTCTTCCGTGGTAACATAGGACAACAGCCCATTGTGTCCTCAGAGATGTAAAGCTGCTCCCTGAACAGTAGAACTGACGGCTTCCCTCCTGTAAAGGTTGTAAAAGCAGAGACCAGCACGAACAAAGAGATGTTACAAAAGAAGGAAAACGAGCACTTATCAATCTCCAAAGATCCAGGTTTGTGTGGAAGGAACTCCACAAAGGATTGATCTCCAACAACAGAGCCTTCCTCAGTTGCAGTCAGCCCTTAAATGAGGTCTAAGAGGGGCGCAGCCCGGCTCCACCCCTTCAGGTCACACAGGTGAATCTCCTCCACCTGTACTCCCAGGGCTGACCAGATATTTCCTTCAGGTGCTCCATCAGTGGTTCAGGCTGTGACTCAGCAGTTCCCATACACCACTTTTTTGGTTCGCTGTGTTTGCTGTCAGCACTTTTTTTAATGTTTCAATTCAAAAGTCAGAGCAATGGGTAATGGAAAAAAAGCTAAGTAAATTAAGGCACGTGCCAGGAGTGGAGAAAACATTCCAGTTACACTTTTCAGCATAAGAGGACTGTGTCCAGGTCCACACTATGGTTCCTTTTCTCAAAGCTGGGCAATAACCAACCTGTGTCTACAGGCTACCAGCAACTGAAGGAAGACCTGCCTGCTCTTACTATGGTCAAGCTTCTTTTACTGTTTGATTTACTGGTGTAGCAGATATGTTTACAGCCAGTGTTTCACATGATATGCTTTCTAACCTGGGGTAGCTGGACTCCATTGTATTGAATACTGGAATCCCATCCTCGAGGTTGACTGAGTCCATCTTCATAGATTGGTGGGAGCCATCTAGCCAAGGCTGTGTTGGATGCTCCCCATCTAGTATGTTCCCTGAGAAAAAAAGAAGAAAACAAACAAACAAAAATTGCACACAAAGAACCTTCACCTGTATAATTCTGAATATAAAATAATCATCAGCCACAAGACAATATTTCCTTGTAACAGGATGTTCATATAACGATCTTTGCAAAGGAATCAATTATTTGTCTTCATGCATGCCAAGATCAATTTAACATGAAGGGATGCTGTCTGACTTATGTTTCTCATTTATGTTGGTTACCTTTTGATGTAGTTGCCCATGTAGTGACTTCCTAATAATGGAATCACATTCCTATGGAGTCAGAAATACTGTTAAGGGTTCTTGCATTTTTAAAAAGATGCTTGTTTACAGCAATAGCTTGGAAATCAAGATTTAGGAGAATATAATGGAGCTATAAAAGTGAAGAAAGCTTAGAAGAAAAAATGGGTATCAGTCATACATAGGCATCATTTAACATGATCTAAGAAGAAAGAAGAATGAAAGGAGAATGATGGTTTAAGCTGTTGGATTTAGTGGCAGAGCTCCTTCTGGTTGTAACTACTTTCTGGGAAAACCTATGAACAAGCCCAAGCTCTGGTATGCATTTAGTTGTAATCATCTAACATTTCTTCAAACACATGTCTGGGCACCTTGGAATTGGTGCAGACCAGTTTTCCATGAAGCCAGCCTTTTTGGAAGAGGGTAGGTGTATAAAATGGCTTAGACGAGTTTAAATGTAAAAGAATGTAGACAGCAGTAAAGTCATCCTTGATTAGGTGGTCATGAAATTATTCATGATCTTTTTATTTATTAGTTCATTCACTGAGTCCTGGGCTTGTCCCAGTTACTTTTCTCTCTGTCATGAAAATTTCTATTGCATTTTCCCTAAGTGGAGAATATTTTAGGTGTTTTTATTGTTTGTTGATTTGCTTTACATGGTCAGTGCAATAAATTTTGTAATTGCTGAATATATAAGGTATTAACAAGAAGAAATACAGTTTTAGAAATGTACACAGTTATCTCTGACAGTTGTAGAAATATAGCATGTTATAACACTTATATTTCTATTGGGATACTGAAGAGGGAGCAGTTACTTTATTAATCCTTCATTGATCCCTAGAACACTGAAATGACTCTATTTGCCAAGTTATATGATAGAATAATGCTCTTAATTATCCACAATAATTCACATTTGAAGGTTGAAGTATGTTTCAATAAAGCATTCAAATTAGTTACAGTTGATTTGTCTTTATTGAAATTGCATAAAATACTGCACATAGTGTAGTGCTATTTCACTCAATTAAAAATAATGAAGTGTTAATTTTGCTGCTTAACTAGTGATTTTTCTCCTGATTGCTTTTATATTGTAGCAGCTCACTGGAATGCTACTCTAGTAAAACTCCTCTCACATGCCTTGTTATTATTCTATTAAATATGATAATGTCTAGGAATCTTGCATAAGTTATAAATGTTTTATCTAGGGTAAATGAAATAATGAGCATTTGGTATCATTGTACACTTACAGAGTAGTCAAATTTGATAATGATACATTCTGTTTATGGGAAGCGGAACTTTTCCTTCACTTGTGAAGTGTAGAATTACACTATCTGGGTAGTATTTTGGTTCCTAAGGAGGAAACTAGAATTTTGAGATATTGCTTGCTATCCAGATTTATGTCTTTTGAATGACACCTAGCTTCTATTTAAGTGAAGGAGCTATCCTAAAGGAAACATCTCAATTTCTTTTCATAGTCAGTGGGTTCAGTCAGGGTTGGTCATTCTTTCCCCTGGGTGTACCATATTAAAACTTGTAACTCCTACAGTATTAGAGCTTCAAAATAACCATCAGATCCTTGTCTGATAAAACTATTAAAGACACAAAAATGAAACAAAAAACTGAAAGATAAAATTCCTCCCAGATGCCCCAGATGCAAGCATAAAAAAATTCAGAAAAAAGAGACACCTTGCGAGTGCCATCCTGTCATCCTGTACTATGTCTCACTATTAGGAACAATTGAAGACACAGTCTTGCAGTAGACATGTAAATACCTCAGAAAGGTAAGATTAGAGGACATTAATTTGCACCATGAGTTGGCATTCTTTTAGTACTTGCAATTTCTCTTCATTTGAATCTGTTTCATTGCTCTAATCATTAAAAGCAAACAAACAAACAAACAAAAACCAGATCAATGCACTTAGTTGGGATAAAAATGAACAAACAGACAAAACCAACTTGGGTGTACCTTATCTTCCAGTTCTCTTAATTAATATTTTACATTTATCTTTCTTATTATCAACATATATGCCTTCAGACACAAAGAAAAGTAAATTTCGTTGATATCTTACTAGAGAATGAGCATAATGACACTGCTGGGAATGTTTGATGTCATGACCATATTCTCCATAGAAAGCCATGCTCATGCTGTTCTGTTATGTCTTTGCTCTATGAATTTTATGCAAAAATAAACTCAGCGCTTGCAGAATACTTTGTAATTGCACTGATTTGTCCCAAATCTGCAAATTGATAAAGCAATGAAGAATAAATCTGTGAAGAAATTCCATGCTCACTGTTACACATATTTAACCTCTTTTTTCTTACAGGTCAATTCACTGTGAATTTTATTTTAAGTGCAACCTACGAAATGCAGGATTTGCTGACCTAAAACACAGTACGTTCCTATTGGGTACCTAAAACGATTAATATAATTAAATTTTTTCCACTGGAAATTGCAGCTGTAAAACAGGCAAAACTGTAGACCAGTACTTTCTGTTAATGTCTCGAAGGTTTTGAAGTTGGCTAACATTATAGAATTTGTGGTTTACATTACAGTACAATGGACCTTTTCACCTGATGTACTTCAGTAAAGCTGGAGGCACTTCATGGTACTCACAAAATTTTAGACTGAGATCTAGCCTGATGGCTTCAAAGCCTCAGGTTTTTTTGTTGTTGTTGTTTTTGGTTTTGTTTGTTTGTTTTTGTACTTTTTTTTGTTACATTGCAAATTCTACAGACATTTTAAGCAGAGTGTAAAATAAGACAAATATAAATGATAACAGCAACTAAAGACTAACCAGACTCCATGCATCATAGTTACTCCAGTCAATTTTAGAAACCTATTTGCATATCCTTGTATTACTAGAGTTACCACAGAGAAAAAGATGTTTTACTTTACCCACAACTGTTTTTCTCTCCAGAAATGAAGAACCTCAGCAGCAATGCCTGTGTATAAGAAGCCTCAGCTATGTACTTAAATTTGTCTGCTTGGACAATATTTTCAAGCTCCAATAGAGTTGTCAGTGCAAATATTATACTAACCGTTAGTTCAGATTCCAAGCAATTTTGCAAGTGCCTGGGGGAATTCATGTATATCCACATAGATTTATAACATTGATGCATATCAGCCTGTGTCCTTTCGACAAAGAGCTTAACATGCACATTCCTTACAAATGACTTGTGATGCAGAAATACTGCTCCATCTCATAAAAACTGAGTGATTGAATAATAAAACTGTAGAATGTTATCACTGTTCAGTCACCATATTGCAGAATGCCTTAACCTGTGTAATGCTAATGATCTTCCTTTTACAGCTCTGTAGTAGTGTATGATTGCAGCCTGCCTTTCCATTTGTGACCTTACGCCTAGGTATCCCAAGGCTAAATATAAATACCATTTATCCTTATACTTGAAAAGGTCCCTTATTCTCCACTTTACATCCTCACTGTATTCAAAGTATTCTGAAATAAAGTCACACCTGTTAAGGTGAGTTTTGTAGGAAATATTCCTGACTTATATTACAGTAAAAATAGGTAATTAGTAAATAATAATCATTTAAATAGCCATCAGCTCATTCATAAGAATAGATATATAAAACTAAATATATCATCTAGAATTTTTATGTGTATGTTCACTAAGCATTAAGGTTGTGAGAAAAAAAAAAAAGGGGAATTTACTTGATTTTCTTATTGCTCATTGTGAAAAAGTAATATTTTTCTGTTTAGTATTGTTCTATCTGATTTAATGAAAATGGAAGTTGGGTTAGAATTCAATCGGTTTAATTTATGTAGAAAAAGACATCTACTGAATAAGTCCACTGGAATTTCAAGTTCCTTACATAATCTTAGAAGCTTTCAAAGGAGAGCCTTTCTGCAAAATTAGTGTACTAAATTTGAGATGAAGAAGCTCTTCCCCTGGGAGCTTTAAGAGGAACTTATTTTAGGGAGACACTGATGCCAAGTGATTGAAGTCAATCACCCATTTTTTCTAGGAAAAGTAAAGGTTAATTATTGAGTTTAAAGAAAGAGAAAGGAAGGGGAGAAGGGGGGGTTGCAAGGGGAGGCAGGCAAGAAGGCAGGCCGGAAAGAAAGGAAGGAAGGAAAGGAAGGAAAGGAAGGAAAGGAAGGAAAGGAAGGAAAGGAAGGAAAGGAAGGAAAGGAAGATTTTTCAGGGCACAATTATTATCAAACATACCTGTTATTGCAGGCACCACTGATGAGTCGATACTTATTAGCTAAGCAATTGTGTGGACATTTTGGTGGCAACATATAAGCCAGACATCCAGAAATGTTAGCAATCATAGTAAGTAGATCAGCTGATAAAAGATCTGTAAGGAAGAACCCAAGTACTCTGTTCGTAAATGGCTTCTATGTGAGAAAAGACATTATTATCAGCAGCAATTACAGTATTTTCTCTTCTTTCTAGGAAAGAGCATTTAGTTAGATGTGCTGCAGAGTCTTAGGGACTTATAGGAGATAGGAAGTGAAGGGGAAGAGCTATTTTTATTATCTCATGAGTAGAGAATAAAAGGGGAGCTATCCGTCCGTAGCTGAGACCTGAGGTTGACTTGTTCCTTTCTCTCGCTGCATTCTCTTCTCTTTCCACACACTGTGGTCACATCATTTGGCCAGTCCTTATACTTAAAACAAAGGTGTAAAAAATGTTCAGGAGAAGATGTATATACAAATGAACAAAACCTTGGGACTGGAAGGATGCTGAAATTTAAAGTGAGGATGACTGACTATATAGCTGCGTGCAGAGTGGGAGAGGAATAGAGTTATAGGGGAGGGGAGGGGAGAGGAGG
>VXAB01011658.1:173761-190252 GCA_013399175.1 Odontophorus gujanensis
AGGGGAGGGGAGAGGAGGGGAGGGGGGGGAAGGGAAGGGAAGGAAAGAGGGAAGAGTTCAGGAGTCAAATCATCTGAAAAATGTTCCACTAAGCAACTAGAATCTATGCAAGGTAGCGGTAAGAGTGGAGGGAGAATGGGTTATATGACCAGCTATGTACTGTTGCTATTATGCTATTATACCGATGCATTTGTTAGTTCAGGTTCAAGGTCATGCTCAGAATCCAATTCCCACCATCAGTATAGCTTAGGTATTGATTCACGTTTGCTTTAAAATATTTTGTTATTTGTTCCACAGAATATGGCAAATAAAAATCATTGGGTCTATCCAATTTCTGTGCAAATTGCTTTAGTTCTGTAAATTTATGAGTTTTGTACACTTTGTGACTTAAAAATTCTGTATCTCTGTGCATCTGAAAATTATAAATATACACTCACACAAATAGAAATATTTATAGTTCTACAAAAGTCCCATTCATTTAGTAAGCCAGATGTTTCCTCAAGGAAAAAAAAAAAAAAAAGAGGAGAAAAGATAACTGTAGATCTTTATGTTTGCCTACAACACTCTGATGCTTCAATATCTTGAAAAATGTTGTCATGGTATAATATCAAGATAGAGAATAAAAATTATAAATCTCCAGTTTGCTTTAAGCAAAGGAATTATATTCTGAAGGAAAAAAAACTCTGATTTTTTAGCTTTCCTGACACTGGGAACTCATCTTGAAATTCATCTTGAATTAATAGTAACAAGACCTTTACTTACACAATTATATGTCACTGAACTTACTTGATTACCTCCCTTTGTTTCTCCATCTAACATAAAAAACAGTTGAAATATAAACAAAGTGAAAGTAAATTTGCAATTGCAATATACTATTTAATTAGTTTTGGAAATTTGAAGGAATTTTCTTAAAATGAGGTATCAGTAAGACCAGAGGTAATATATTTCAAAGTGCCAGTGTCACAGAGAGGAATTTTATTCTTTTTCCTTGTAAGCTCTATGTCCCAGAAGCACTAAAACCAAAGATATTTCACTATAACCAAGAAGTCTGCAACAATGTGAATATGCAAGATTATTTATAGACAGTATAGTCATGAGTTTGCAGAATGCCAATAGCAAAGTGCTTCTCTCCTCAACTGTAGGAGCACAGTCAACTCTTCAGTAAAGAAAAATGTAAAACAGTGACTACATGAGGTGCTTTTAAGAGGAACAGGGAGAGCATCCTGGCCCCAGGATGTGGACAAGATATGTATATCTGCCTAAAGTAAAAATTAAGCCAAGTTAGTATAATTTTAAAGACAGTATAGAAGGAATCAACAGGGATTTTTACTGATGTCAGTATCCTGTGTTTACCAGTTGGATGCAATGAACGTTTGTGCTTCTGGCAAACTTTTTGTTTCAGCACTTGAATTGACACTTCCATTCGTTCTGCTGCCTGGGAAATATCTTGACTGTCTTGTTCAGGAAATTTTGAGAAGGCCAGCAGTGAGGTAGGACTTGCTATTCCCTTTCCTTGGATACTTCTGTAATCAAAATAAAATAATAAACTTATTAATATTGTATTTTTCTATGTTAGGTATATTCTGAGTTTGAGGTATAACTTTACAAAAGGATGTGCTGGGAAAGCAAAAATTAAAGAATACACTTTTACCTTGTTTTGCAAGGAAAATTTTGGAAAGTGTCCTTCTGTTGAGCACACACAGGTAGCGATAAAGTCTATGTGAAGCTGTCACAATGAAACACTAACTGGAGTTGTGGACAAAGCCTGCAGCACAAAGTGTCTGAGAAGACACATGCAGAATAATCACAACACAGAACTCCTCCTCTAGAGGCACCTAAGTGAGTAGGCTTCATTTTTATGTGACATTTAATATCACAAAGTTACATGACAACATTTGTAGAAGTTAGCTAGAACAAAAACAAAACCAACCACCCTTCAGGGCAAGGTATGTCCCATATGTTTTGTTCAACCTTTTGTCTAATATTATGGATTGTGTAAGATTATCACAGTCATTATTAGTTTGTCATGCTTCTCTTTCATCCCCCTGTTCCACCTCCTCATTCACATTAGTCTCTTCTAGTTCATACCTACACTCCTAGAGATGATCTCTGATTCTGGAAGGAGACAGTTTTTTGTCACTAATTTAAAAATTTGCATTGATATTTTTTAATGAAGAAATAGCCCCATAAAGCTAAGACAGCTCTATTATTTGGAAGATGAGAGATATTTAGGTGGAAGGTAGTTTATATTTGCCAGATGCTCAGTTACTGAGTCTCACTGTAGATCAGCATTAAAATATATACATATCTATATATACAAAATAAATTCTCCGAAGTACAAGCCATACATTGTCATTCAGTGTCTGATATTCCGGTTCTCAGATATTTCATTCTGTCTTGAATTAATGCATTTATAAAGTAGGGTTTTTTTAGAGATTCCAAGCCAGAACAAATGCCTTAGACATTTGCTGCTGTTCAGATCTCCCATAACAACAGCACTGTGCAGAATATAAAGGGAGTACCATTTCTTCTTTCTTAAAATACATGGTTATTGTTGCTGTAAGGCCAGTGGCACTGAGAATGATGCCAAGAGGGTTTCTCCAACTCTAACTGTAACAATGGATTCAAAACACTGAAAATGATTTTCCAGTATATATATATGCATATAGACTCATAGATGGTTCCTTCTTCAGATAGTCAATCTGAGTTTTCATAGACAGAGATCAATATAATAAAATATATTGAGTTGTACAATTCAGATATTTTGAAATTGTTGAAACATATTAAACAAAGAACAGTTCAAGAACTTAAATGATTATATTAACAGCTGATGTGAGGAAACCTATTTTTCCGGTTTAATTACAATTCAAGGTTAAACTGAGGTCTGAGGAAAGAAACAGTTATTTTGACTCAGACAGCTTGTAGTTCAGATCCCTAGATCAGGAATTCAGCAAACATCAGGTTGGACTACTGTACATGGAATGATTAAGAGTTTTCCTGTTCTAACCTGAAAAAGATACTGCCTTTTCATCTCAGATCTGCCTTTTCAGACTCAAAGATGGCACTGAGCTCATCTGTGTTGCACTGTAGTTTCCTTCAATTATTTGTAAGCCAAAGTAAAATGAGTTTGCACAGTGCTGNTGTTTTGCTCAACCTTTTGTCTAATATTATGGATTGTGTAAGATTATCACAGTCATTATTAGTTTGTCATGCTTCTCTTTCATCCCCCTGTTCCACCTCCTCATTCACATTAGTCTCTTCTAGTTCATACCTACACTCCTAGAGATGATCTCTGATTCTGGAAGGAGACAGTTTTTTGTCACTAATTTAAAAATTTGCATTGATATTTTTTAATGAAGAAATAGCCCCATAAAGCTAAGACAGCTCTATTATTTGGAAGATGAGAGATATTTAGGTGGAAGGTAGTTTATATTTGCCAGATGCTCAGTTACTGAGTCTCACTGTAGATCAGCATTAAAATATATACATATCTATATATACAAAATAAATTATCCGAAGTACAAGCCATACATTGTCATTCAGTGTCTGATATTCCGGTTCTCAGATATTTCATTCTGTCTTGAATTAATGCATTTATAAAGTAGGGTTTTTTTAGAGATTCCAAGCCAGAACAAATGCCTTAGACATTTGCTGCTGTTCAGATCTCCCATAACAACAGCACTGTGCAGAATATAAAGGGAGTACCATTTCTTCTTTCTTAAAATACATGGTTATTGTTGCTGTAAGGCCAGTGGCACTGAGAATGATGCCAAGAGGGTTTCTCCAACTCTAACTGTAACAATGGATTCAAAACACTGAAAATGATTTTCCAGTATATATATATGCATATAGACTCATAGATGGTTCCTTCTTCAGATAGTCAATCTGAGTTTTCATAGACAGAGATCAATATAATAAAATATATTGAGTTGTACAATTCAGATATTTTGAAATTGTTGAAACATATTAAACAAAGAACAGTTCAAGAACTTAAATGATTATATTAACAGCTGATGTGAGGAAACCTATTTTTCCGGTTTAATTACAATTCAAGGTTAAACTGAGGTCTGAGGAAAGAAACAGTTATTTTGACTCAGACAGCTTGTAGTTCAGATCCCTAGATCAGGAATTCAGCAAACATCAGGTTGGACTACTGTACATGGAATGATTAAGAGTTTTCCTGTTCTAACCTGAAAAAGATACTGCCTTTTCATCTCAGATCTGCCTTTTCAGACTCAAAGATGGCACTGAGCTCATCTGTGTTGCACTGTAGTTTCCTTCAATTATTTGTAAGCCAAAGTAAAATGAGTTTGCACAGTGCTGCGACCTTTATAACTTCCAGAATTTCAAACAGGCAGTCAGATGTACTTCGTTCTTGTTTTTAGCTTCTGTGCAGTCTAAAGCTTTAATTCAAGTATATAGCTTTCCTTGTTACAAAGGTAAAGGTCCTAGCAGTTTTAGATTGATATGATATAAAAATGCAGAATTATATTATTTAAGAAGTTAAACACATTCCCTCCTCAAGATAATAATGAGATTAGATAATAGTGCAGTCCTCAGTATTTTGCAAAGTGACAAGGAATTGTGTCTAAGAGGCAGGTGTTGAGCATGTATACCAGCCTGGATTAAAATAGCAAGAGGTCTCTCAATGGGCTGATTAAATCCACAAGGAACTGAATTAAATAAGAGCACACAATGGAAATACAGTTTTCATTTCTGGCAATGTTCATTTTTAACAGTCCTAATATTTTATACCACTTAACACTAGAAAAAATGATGGACATTGGATTTCTAACACTGGCACAAGACACTTGTGCTCTGTCACTTGAACTTAGACACTTGTGCTTCTGCTTCCACAAAATAGGAAACAAAAATATGCCTCAGAACTGATACTAATGCACATCTTCAGATGTGCTGCTAACACTGCAAGCTTTTGGTACTTTGGCTGCTTACAGAGTTAAATCGAAACTACAAAAGACATAAATGGTTTACTAGCAATCTTCTGCCTCAAAAATATCCAAAGATTAAAAACAATTCCTGTCAGATCAAATGCTAAATTTAGCAGTTTTAGATTACTGATCTAATTTTGAAGTGCTGCTGTTGAAAGAAGGGGAAGAGGAGGAAAGGAAATGGGAGGAAATGGGAAAAAAGGGAAAGGGAAAAAGTGAAAAAGGAAAAAAGGGAAGGAAATAGAAAGGAAATGGGAAGAAAGGGAAGAAAGAGGAAGAAAGGAAAAAGAGGAGGGGGTAGAAGAAGGGAGGAGAGTAGGACAGGTGAAAAAATCTTATTTGTTTGCCTTTTCCATAATATTTGTTTCTCAATATATCTATAATTATTACTGGAGCATCTCTCCTATGAGGAAAGGCTGAGTGACCTGAGACTCCTCAGCCTGGAGAAAAGGAGGCTCAAAGGAGGGTCTTTAAGTACCTGAAAGGAAAGTGAAAATAGAATGGAGCCAGGCTCTTTTTCTTGGTACCTTGTGCCAGGATTAGAGGCAATGGGCACAAATTGGAGCACGAGAGGTTCTGTCTGAGCACCAGGAACACTTTTGTGCTGCATGGTGATGGAGCTCTGGCATAGGCTGCTTAGAAGCTGTGGGGTCTCCTCCTTGGAGATCCCCCAAAATTGCCTGGATGTGGTGCTGAGCACGCTGCTCTGGATGCCCCTGCTGGAGAAGGAGCAGGGCCAGATGCCAATCTCAGCCGGTCTGTGACTCTGCTACTATTATAAAGGCTTTTAAAGGACAAGAACTTTGTATAATGCCATACTTCATAGCCCATATGTAGTCCAATGATCCAGTGATTTATCTGGGGTGAGCATACAGTCTCTTTTTTATCAAATTTCTGTTAGGAAAGCTTTTTGCTGAATAAATTCACTTCTAATATTTTTTAATTTAATTTTTTTTTTTTTTACCTTTTCAGAGCATATTTTGTAGCATAATCCACCATATTAGAAGCCTTCTGGATAGCCTCAGTAATGCAGTTATCTTCACTTTCTTCTCAATAGTAAAACAAAACAATAAAACAAAATATTAAATATTCATTGAAATTCATTTATAGAATAAATAGATTTGAAATATCATCATGTGCAATTTTTCCCCATTAAACATATCTCCATTACTTAATGCTGTGTTTTCTGACCTTTCTGAAAAATAAGGTAAGAGTAGTAAATCAATTCTTCCATAACTTCTAAAGTGTTAGGCTTTCCTTTGTTTTCTTCCAGCCATGAATCCAGCTACATACATTGCCTAGTACCACACTTACAGATCCAACTGAAAATGTGATGTTATGTGAGGATTATGCTCTGTAGGCTTCATGTGTATGTTGCATAAGGCTGCCCTTGGACTGAAAGGACAAATCTGAACATTCCTCACAGGTAGCATGAGCAATTCAAATGATTCATTTAAATTATTCCAATTTGTTACATCTGAAAATGCTTTTAAGACTAAGTTAAAATTAGAGACTGATCTTTATAGTTAATACAGACTTTTAGAATTTAATACTGCAAGATTTTTAATTATCTTTAAGGGTTGAATCTCTGAGAAATATATTTTGACTAAAATATTTTTCATCATGTGATATTGATTTAGACTCTAATCTAGAAGAGAAAATCCATCTTCTATACCTGAATTCCACTCTCTCACTTTTGTATTTATTCGTATATTCATTTTGTGTTGAATAATTTAAAATACAACCTCATTTTAAACTATATCTTTGCAAACAATTAATATAGGAGCATCAAACACAGAATCCTCTATAGAAAACCAATCTGATCCTGTTTCACAGAGATGGTCGAAAATCTATTTACCATCTATAGTAATGTCTTGGATATTGGCTCAGAAGTTACTTATTTTATAGTCTGGATATCATTTTATTTTATTTGTGATTTTACAATGACCTCAGATGAAAACATTCCTAAGATCTTTCCATTCCAAACCATATCTAATAGTTATGAAATAAATAAAGTATATGTTAATATTGAAAAATCCTGCTTATTCACAATCTCTGCTCTAAGGTAAAATCAGCCTCTTGGAAATTATCCTTCCAAAATTCAGTCTTGTATCTATTGCATTCGTCTACTAAACCTCACTGATTTAGACAGATCAGATGCAAATTAAATAGCTCTGATATAGAAAAATATGGGATTTTATCATTTGAACTTCTGCAGCCATTTATCACTTGAACTTGAACTTCTTCAGTCTGAGATGTTCTAAAATTCCTCCAGTAACTGGAGGGTCCCAGTGTGAATAGACCCATGGAGATGTGCAGCCTAGTGGGACAGCAGCAGCGTGTCAATTGGTACATCACATGGCAACTGACTGTAGTCCACAGTGACTAAAGGAGTCACTAGATTGGTGCTCTGGTAGAGAAATCCAGCAACCATGCTTCTAAACATCACAGTTGACATATGGATGCCAATAAGAAAATTGAATCAGTCCTACACATACATATCTACATAACTAAGATACATTGCGTGTCATGAAATATTTTATCTGTTACTTACCAAAGAGGACATCTTTGCCTATCTGAAGGAAAGAGAAGAAAACAGCTGTGAAGGCTATAGCTGCTGAAATTCCCAAAATAATGAACACTTTCATCTAGAAGAAAGTAGAGAGAAATGTTTACAAAATATATTCCTTCAATTTACAAATAATTATAAGCCATATTACAAATAATTTCTAGTGTATGGCAAATTTTATTATTAAATTAGATTTGTAGCCAAATGTTAGAATATATTACTGAAATTTTAAATATTCATTTTTAGAAATAATTGTACTTCCTTTTCTCTATTTTCATTCCTTATTATCTAACTCCTTTCCCCCTAGAAAAACTTCTAGCACAAGGAGATAGAACACTTTTCTTTACAGCATGATATGTTCTGACAGTATTATCAATGCTTAGCCAACAGAATAGAAATTAAACAATATTTTACCATTTATTTTGAACTTCTGTGTCTTAATATGGTTTGATTATAACTTTTGGGTTACACACAGGATAGTGAAACTGGTAGCTATACTAAGAACAACATCTACCAGACCTGTCTATAGTCTGTCCATGTACAAGTGTAATATCAAAGCTGTACAACAAATATACTCACATTGCAAATATGTGCCACATTTTCCATTTCAGTAGTCTGGTTTGGTGGTTGTACAAATACATATATAAATTATCCAATATTACAAGAAGTAATATTTTTCACATGCTACATTGCGACCAATAAAGAAAACAATAAATTAACAAATCAACTAATAATTCAGGGCAGTAATATTACCCAAAGCAATTCAGTGTGAAAGCACCCCTTATTTTCTATGAGTTAATATGATAGAAGTTGCTCTGTAAAATGGTAAGCAAAAGTTTCATAGTCTGACCTTTTGTCTGCTGAGCAGCTGATCTTCTGCAGTTCTGTACTTTATTGATGTCAGTAACTCTTCTGAAATATTAAAGTGAAGTACTTTCCTGGGGCCCAGCCTACACTATCAGTTTGATGCTGTGCTGCTCACTCAAGCTTTAAAAGTGCAAATGATTTCAAAAATCTTTTTTCAACACAGTACGTTCACATAATGCAGAAACTGACATTAGTGCTTCACTTGTTTATTTTTTCCTGCTAACAAGCCAAAAGTTACCTTGTCAGTAATTTCTGATATAAGACCTTTTTTTTAAAGGAAATGCAAAGGAACTTTACTGCAGTACTTCCTGGGTACATTTTTCACGAGTTCATTTTGCTAATAAGTTTGGAAAAGAAGGTAGACCTGTGACCTATTTAATTTTTTTTGTTCTGGTATTGACACTTTACCAAAATGACCTTCATTATCTCTGCTGATAGCCCCCTGTTTGCCTATGAAGATCCATGAATGACCATTTACTTTGTATTGTTCCCTTGAACAATTTATTTTACATTTTCAAGATTGCTTATTTTTATTTATCTATAGTTTTTCAATTCCATTGCTTCTTCTGAAGTCAATATTTTGACCTAAGGTGGCTTTTTCTGTTTGGTTGGTTATTGGTTTTTGTCTTTTTTTCCATTTCCTATTTTGGCAGAGAGATCAAATTCAGCCCCTGGATTGAGATTTCCATTTCATTTTTGATGGTCTTTACAGGGAAATCACAAGGTGGAGCCAAAGATCAGTGCTTTGCTCTTTGTCATGGGTAATAAGTAGAGGCTGAGTAGCAGGGAGCAATCTGGACCTTCTGTATATTGTGTAAGGTGGCAAAAGAAAACTCACAACCATGGGAACAGGTCAGAGGCAAAACACAAGCTTATTACAATAGCAAACTTAACTTAAGGAATATAATCATAATCCTATTACCCACAAGAAAGCGGGCTTGGGTGAAAAGAATGCGAAGAGTGAAGAGAATGGTCTTCACTAGATAAGTAGGCTTCTTACTAACTTTTCCTTACATAAGAAAATGTAAAGAAGATTGAATTTTTGCACGGCACAGCAAAACATTGAGGAAAGCAGATACACTCCAAACTCCTAATGGAATAAAGAGCATTTATGTCCTTTCATACACTTCACAAGTATCATGAGTCTCATTTCTGAGAATTGAGGGACTTTCTATACATGTAAAAATGGGCCTGCGTTTCTCTGCAGTTTCAGTCAAAAATGAAAGCTTTCCCAGAGAGTTCAAGATCTTCCTTAACATTTAAATTTGAATATTAATTTTTGCTCGTTTGTTACACCTGAAGTATTTTTAAACACTGGACTGTATTTCATTACTGGCAGCAAATCTATCTATGAAAAAAACATGAATGGCAACATCTATGTTGCTTCTTTTGGTGATAATATAAATACAGTTTGTATCACAACTCATTATTTAAAGGGCGTAAAATTTATCTACCCTCTGAGTCTAAGTCATAGCTTTACTTAGAAAATATGGGAAGTATTATATAATAAATCTGGATCAGTACAGATAGATACAGCTATATTCTGACTCCTATTGTAGGTCATTCAGAATTCTGTTACTGTCAAAAGAGTATTTAAGAAGGTAGCATTCATTGGCTTAAGAACAATTTCAATTTTTGAATCCAAGATTCATATGTTGCCTACTTGTCAGTGAAGATTAGCTGGATAAATATCTTGCTGAATGTATTCCTCTTATTCTGAATCTTCCATTATTCACCTGTCTTCAGCCATTATTACTATGTCATCCCTTTCTGTTCAACAGTGAATCTGCACAGATCAATGACTGTCTAAATATGAAAGACAAGTATAAAAAAATACTTACGTTAAACACTACTGTTGAAAAAAAGCAGAAGTGAATCCTAACAGCTAACAATATTAGTACTTAGGTTTTAAATTAACTAACTTACTAACTTTATTATATTTCCAAGATTTGAATTTGCACATAAGAACAGTACTGTGTCTGTCTGTGTTCTTCAAAGTTAAAGACCTATAAGGTAAATCCCTGAGCTATTAATAAAAAGATAAATTCAAGGAAACACTCCCAAGCAACAGAATTTGGGATTATTCACAAATACACATTTCTTTAGCCTTACAACATTACTCAGAATGAGTATTCCATAATTAAAGTGTTATTCAATTTCAACTGATGTTTGAGCCAGGTAACAGACATATTTATCTAACCCTAGAAAGACTTCAAATTTGCAGTGTTACAGCCTATAGCCTTACCAGGCTCTCTCAGGCATTATCAGTCCTTAAAAGCATTGGGTTCAAATAAGAAACCTCTGAGTTAAAATCTGGGCATACACTGTTCTTCAGAGTTAAGTAGCAATCTTGGGTTCTAGCGTGGTGTGAAGGAGGGCATCTAAATTGTAATAGAAAAACTAGTCTCTGATCTTTCTGCTTATTAAAATTCCATGACTGCTTTTGCAGAGGAGAGGCAAAAAGTAAAACTATATGAAACTCCAATAGAAGCAGTTTTGCTGAGGTTCCAGGTTAGCATTGAACAAATAACAACAATCAGCCTCATTCCAGTTGATTCAGCAAAGTGTTATAAATCCAAAAATTGAAAGGTGAAAACTAGCAAATTACAAGGAGAGGTTATCAGTTTTACTGATACTTTGACTTCAGACACCTAAAGGGCTTCAGGAAGAATCGACAAAGGTAAATCAGGCTTTTGAAGAGAGTCTATTCTATTCCTTGTGTCTGAATTCATCCCAAGTTGCATATCACTGTGTGGAAACTCTGCCTTAACTAAAGAGCAAATTATGATTTATGTGGAAGCATATGGAACACGTGAAGAATTTTTTAAGAGAGAGATATATATATACACACACACACTCAGTCTAAAATTCAACAGCATGAATCACAAAAGATTTCATTTTTAAAATGCATCAAAAATCATTTTTCATCTCAATGTAGCATTGATTACACCAAATACCATCTCTTTTCAACACAACACTTTAAGAGAAAGCGTAATGGTCGGATTTCTAACTTCTTACATTAATGGCCTTCTTGCAGAGACCACAGAGGTATCATATAATGAAGGCAATAGCTTGGATTTATGGTTGGTGGGTCAATACATCATATGTCATGTAGTCATAAAGCTGATCAACTACTAACAAGGCAAAAAGCACAATCTTCTGCTATTTAAAAATAAAGTTGTCTTACGAAGACAAAAACAATGACCATGAAATACATTTAGGGCAGACCAGTGTTGTATTCTGCCTGTGAATTCACGTTAGTTTGATTAGTGACAAATCCACAAGAGGATTTAAGATCCCAGAAAGAAAATTGAGAAGTGCTGGTAATGAAAGTGATTTGTTGCTGTACTTAAAGTGCAATATTCCTGTCTTCCTTTTGTAGTGCTTTCAGTGAGTGAAATATTCACAGAAATCCTGGTAGGAACTTAGACATATAGATCTCTCATGACAGAAGTTCTGTCAATACCAATAGGAACTTTGTCCAAAGTCTTTCATCTTCTGCCTCCCAACACTGAGTTACTGTGAAAATTCTAGCAGTGGCAACGTCTTCATTTTGTACCTATCATGTGAAAGAACAAAGAGAGGTGGTGTAGTAAAAGTGCTCAAGTAAAAGTTATAAATACCTTTAAAAGGAGAAGAGTGGGGAATCCTGACTGGACAAAGGACACAATTTGCAGTGAAAAGTGTGAATGCTATACCATGAAGCATGTTTTATGCCATATGTATGATTCTCAGCAGTTCTTATCAGGTGGATCAGGAGTCAGTATGGTGGCATTGGTGCATTTTTTTTCTGAAGAACCTTATTGTCTCTCCACACTGTCCGAACAGTTTTACTTGTCTAGATACATTTCCTCAGAGAATACACCTGTCAAGGTTGTGTTATCAACATTATGAATAAGAATCCATGGAAAAAAATATTACATTGAAAACTCATTGTCACAGTTAAAACATTTTCTACTGGTCTGCTTCATCAAATTGCCTGGTAGGTTTCCCAAGCATGGCATTGACATTCCAAATTTAGTATTTCATTTGTAATTAATTTTTTGATAAATTCAAAGATTAAGGCAGTGGTGAATATTAGCACAGCAAGAAGTCATTTTAGAGATGGAATTGTCAAACAGTTTGTAGAAAGATGTATTAAAAGGAAACTGCCATTGAAAAATTACATTTCTATTCAGTAAATGAAGTAATAAAAGAATCGCTCAATAGGGTCAAAAGCTCATTAAGTGGGTTGCTCAATAGACACATCCTACGTTATAAAAACATTTTATTAATTGAAAAACATTCTTTAAATCTAAAAGAAATACTCTTCAACTGTTTGTGGCCAAGTTCATATTCACTCGAGTAAACGTAAATGCTTCTGAATCATTCCCCAATTTTTCATTGGTGTGTCATAAATCAGGAAAGTAAATGATCTGAAGAAGCTGAACTAAACATTCTCCACAAATGTCAGTACTAAGAGGTCACGCAGGACCACTCTGGGACCTTTAGTGTTCAAGTGTGTCTTATGACTGTGCAATATAAACATCTTGGCTATCTGACGTCATGTCAAGGTTCCACTGAACTTGAGCTGTTAATTTTAATGCCCTGCTGAGTTTGAAGTATTCTGCAGCTTAATTATGTTTTAGAAAACCCTCAGACTGAAACAAACAAACAAAAAAACCCACAAGCAATGTTGTAGCTCCCATTTTCTGTTTAAATATACACAGGAAAAATGAACATGAGAAATGCTGGACACTCAGCATGAACTGTTAACTAATGTCAAAAATGAAATCACATTTAAATGAATATTAACATGAATCAAAGATTAAATAGAGGATAATCCAAATAGTTGAGGAGATGGGAGAATCAACATCTGTGTCAATAAGTTATAGTATATCTATTGTATTATAATGTATAGATATATTATATCTAGTATGTTAACACATAAAATTAGACGCAAAGAGACACAGTAAAATAACTCATTTTTCACTAAGGTCTCCATGGATTAGCTAAGGCAAAAAGATAATAATATACCCTGTGGTAGGCCGATAAATCCAACTATTCACATATTTTAACCTCTATCTTAGTGCAAGGTCTGTAGTGGCATGCAGACAGCTATTTATTATGGGCAATATGAGGCAGACCAGCTGATAACTGATCATGTGCTTTAAACGACCTGGACATTTCCGCATACTGCTGTGTGTACTATGGTTAGAAAATTTGTTTTAAAAATGTATTCCATACTTCTTTAGATTTGTAGTTGAATCTTGAAGCATATCGTAACCCTTTTGCTATTGATATCAAAAGGGATCTGTGCTCTAGTCAGCTGAATGGTATTTAACAGCAGTAGTGTTTGCCTCCTGAGAGGATAATAGCTCCCCTCAGAAATAACTGAATATGTTTTCATGAGAAATAAACACTGTTAAAAATGTTGTTTGATGAGAAGCAACACTTATGGGTGCTCTTTGGTAGCACAGCAGTACCATGTGCCCTCTGAATAGGTGTTGACCCTATCTTAATGCAAGTGGTGCAAGTATGCTGTAGCATAATCTGTACCATGTGATATTTCAGCAGTTAGATACATTTTAGATTTTTTTTTTTTTTTTAGTTTTCAGTAATACCATCAAGGACCAAAGAGTTTCTAATCCAAAAGATATGGGTGCCTTCCACTGCTAAATGCTACCAATGTCATGTAGTGGAGTTTGTACATCAACACTGGAGTCTCTGGAACTGAAAGCTAACGCTGTACACTAAATTAAATGGACCTGCACTATAGCCTTCACCAATACTAGTGGAAATCTTCAGTCAGTATGTATGTATCTAAACTGTCTGTAACAAAGCTTGCTAATTCCTCAGGCATACCAATAAATTGTTTAACAGGTGTAGGACAAAACTGTACCAGAGATGATTTTCACAGCTGGAAATAAAACAAACAAATAAATAAATGCTTTCTATTCAGTTTTTCAGTATGATTGAATGCCATCAACACAGAAGTCTTAAGTATCTCAGCCTCCTTCCTACATGGTGGAATATACCATTAAAACATTCCAAAGCTCTCCTGCTGCCCTCTAAGAGAGAACGAGCTTTTCAAAGCTCTAATGGGAGTACATGATTAATCAATTCCAGTTGGTACTCATCCATAAATAAGGACACACCACATGATAGGACCAGGAGAAGGTTGAGAATGTGACAAAGATAATGAAGTACCTTTGAAGAACCATGAACAAGAAATCACTCTTCTGCAGACAGAGGAAAAAACATTAAGCAGAGTCTGAAGTTCTGTACATAACTGTACATAACTCATACAGATGAGTATAATCTTCATACATCATTTAAAGCCAAATAATATGACACCATGTATTTTTTCTTAATATATACAAATTTAGACATGATTTTCCCCATTTTCCCCCTGCCACACAGAGAAGTTTAGATCCCCCATTTCTGTTCAGTTGCTGAGCATCATTACTCAATAAACATGACAACACATCAGAACTTGAAAATACAGCAATGAAATAATAAAAAAAATCACCACATTTGCACATCCATGCTAAACCACCACTAGAATACAGAGTTCAAATAACTTCTGATCTGTGGGAGGCAATACACATTCTCACAGGTTATCTGTTCTCAAGTATAGCTGCAACAGATAAACGCAGTGGTATTGTGTCCTCCAGCACACAGGTATTCTTAGCTATCCATGCACAGGGAAAAGCAGTGGGCAAGAAAGAAAGATGCTGCAGAGCATAGGTCTCATATTTCCCAGAGAATTAGCCACTGGAGGAGCATGACCTGATTGCCCTGAACTACCTGTTACCTCTTGAGATCTCATCTGAGATAAACAGCTTTATTTGCTGAGGCAGTATATCTGCCTTATCAAGGTGATTTTTATACAGTGTTACAATCATTTTGTCAGATGTAAAGTACTCCACTGCTATATCAGCATTCTATCAATATGAGCAAATTTGTTGCAGAGCAGGAAACTCATCTTGAGTAATATGATGTACTTTCTCTGCCAGAGAAAGACATTAACACAGGCCAGGAAAGGCAGATGCAAACCAGTTAAAGGGAGGTAGAAGGTGGCAGAAGCAAGAGGAGTATCTTTTAAAATGGGAACACATAAAGTGTGGCAACACTAACAGGCAGGAAAAGGCATAACATTCCTTAAGTCTGCCTGTGCCAGCAGCAGTAATTATGAGGCAGAAGAAAGCTTCCAACAGCACTGCTTGTTTTCCATGCAACAGACAGGTTGTGGTACACATAACTAGCAAGCAGATGGCAAGAGCCCCATGGGAAACAGAGTTCATGATGACTTTTGCACTCCATTGCTTGTGCCATAACATTCTTTCGAAAATAGTGCATGTGCCAGGTCTGGTAATGGTTTAACAGATGCTTCATCTTGGTTTCTGGACAGCAGACAGGAAAGTTCCTCTGAAAGCCAGGAAGGAGACACTTGTGAAGCTATGACTGTTGCAGCATGTACAACTCTTCGTATGTATACATATATTGCGTCAGTCTCTGAAATACCATGGGCCTATATATTCAATGTGCAAGTCCAAGGAGGGGGAGAATGCATAAAAAAATTAGCATTGCATTTTCCCATAAGAGCTCACAGGAACTTCATGGATCACACTACACAGCAAAGTGGATGTTTTGCTCAATTACTGGGCAAGAGAATGTGGGTTTAAGACACTGGAAGGCCAAACAGGAACAGGCACAACTCAATTAGTTACATGGGACATCTTACAGAAGTGTGAAGAGTCCTGAATCAAAAGCAGCAGTAGTAATATATACATCCAGTATTTTTCTGTCTTGTTTCAGAGTATCTTGCGTCTATTAACTCCAACAGCTTTTAAGAGTAGCTGGCTTCTCAGAGGATGAAATTCTTAAGAATTTGCAAAGGACAGTTATTCATGAGCATTTTAATATGCTTAAATACAATACTTCCATACAAAATAAATAGTTCATCTGCTATTTAAATCTGCTTCCCGTGTCTGTGTTAACTCAACCTGTGTGTAAGCTGTTACATTCAGCAGTCTCAGCTGTCCCTGTGCACGCAACAAACTACTGTAACTGATTTTCCACACTGTTTTCCATTCAATTCTCCAATTAATTACCATTGTTCCC
>VXAB01011658.1:190379-285664 GCA_013399175.1 Odontophorus gujanensis
CTCCAATTAATCCCCCCTTTTCCCCCCCCCCCCCCCCCTTGTGTTACCTCTACCTCATTTATCACCTGAACTTCCACTTTGTCTTTATGTTCTCTAAACTGAAGAAAGCTTCAGGTACTGCTCTCACTCTCAATCAAAGGTACAGTCATTTGTCACTCTTCTGGGGCAGGACACCTTTCTTTCAGTCCTCCCTTCATTTTTAACCTCCTATGATTGCCTTTAGATCACTTTTGCTGACCCGTTTCTATTTCTAATTTTTCATCTATTTCTCACATCCCCATCCTTCAGCTAATCTGCCTTTTTCTATCTCCTCTCTATTATCCCTCATGCTCTTTTTCCCTACCCTGCTTATTTTTTCCTGGGCCTCTTCCATCACTTAACCATTTTCCTGATTTCCACCTGCATAGTTAACAAATGCAAAGTTAACAGAATAAACAGTTCAAACAGTATGGCAGTCAAGATGTATAACAAGAAAAATTATCACAGTGGAAGGGAATAATTGGAAAGAGATAGAATACTCACCCACATCCCAGACTCACGGTAGAAAAACTTCAAAGGGAGCAATATACAGAAAGAGATCATTCCCAATGGCAGTCAGCCCTTAAATGAGGTCTAGGAGAGATGGAGCCAGACTCCACCCCTTCCAGTCACACAGATGCATTGCCTTCACCTGTGCTCCTGCGGCTGACTCAGTGCTCACCTCAGGTGATCAACCACTGGGTCAGGCCATGATTCAACAGTTCTAATACACCATCATAATCTTGGATCAAAAAAGAAGGTAATACCTTATGCTAGTTTGAAAACAACAACAACAACAACAAAACACTCTTAAAGTAAAATCCTTGGATTAGGTAGTACTTCCTACTAACTCAGACTGCAGAAATAACCTGGGACTACTGCTGGGTTGGGAACTACCCAGTATGAGATCACAAAATGATTGTTCTTCAAATCTGTGCTTGTTGCAGGTCCTTAGTTAAGATCTGTTACCTCTGCACAGGGTAGGCACTACGTATTTCAGGCAATGGGAGTTTCACAGATGGCACAGATACTGAATAAGTACGCTTAAAATTTTCTTGCTCTGCTTTTGAAATAATCTAGTGAAGTTTCTCCTTCGGATGCACCTGAATCATTAAACAAGGCTGCACGGGAACACCAAAGTACAGACTGAAGAAAAGGAGAAGACCTTCTTTTAAATTAGTTAAATACCATCCTACCTCATTTTTCTTCCAGCTGCAATACTACCATTCCTGAGTTCACGGACTGCAGTGAAGACTGACTGTGACCTACTTTCAGAGAAGCGAACTGTACAGAGAACAGCTCACTTTTAGGGAGAAAAATTTGGGAAGTTTGAAACTAGCAGCAATCAGCATGCATAAACAAACAAACAAACAAACAAATAAATAAATAGTTGTTACTTCTTTGAAATTTGTCACTGTCTGAACATTCGGCTGCAGTTGAAATAAAAATATCTTTTCCCAATCAGCAAAAAAATCTCTTCTGGACTGGAAATAATTCAGCTCTGTAGTTCCAAGCATGAAAGAAAACAAAGCAGCTGAAGTAGTCAATATAATTTAGTGCAAAGCAATTATATCTATTGCCATGAAAAGCAAAATTTAGTACCTTAGGGAACTAAAAAAGTTCAGTATGTCAATATGTCACAGTAAAACACAATATAAACTGCATGTAAATGAGACTTTCCTTGAAGCTCTGCATTTTTCATCACAGAGCCATTGGATGGAGAATGGATCATTTCTTTGGACTGGTGCTCATGATTACGACTCCCCAGCTGAGAGCCCTGACTTCTGGGTTACACGAGCCTTCAGCAGAAAGCCAAAAAATGCTGCCTCTTGAGATGGAGAAGGCAACTACCACACTGCACCCAGGGGCTTGGGAATAACGTTGAGGCAACAAAGAGATGTTGCTTAAAAAAATGTGCATCCCGTTTCTACCTGTTCTCCCTCAGCTGTGCTTCTTGCAACGATGTGTGCGGGATGACCCACTTTCAGAGATCACTACAGCTGAAATCCAGGCTGTGAGCCATGAGGTAAGCAAGTATCTTGGTACCATTTTCAAGGAAGGGGCCCTCAGCACAGAAGGTAGGTAAGCGTATTAGAGTACTTCAGTTCACAACTACGAAATGAGGTAATTTTGAACTTTTTACCTACCTATAGGTTGTCACTGGTATAGGAAAGAAAGAGAGAGAGAAAGAGAGAAAGAGAGAGAGAGAAAGAGAAAGAAAGAAAAGAAATCTTGCCTCTGTAACTAGCATGCACTGTTTTCCTTTTAGTTTTAATTAAATCTTTACTTTTTCATTCAGAACGTGTTAGTGATTCTGTGATTTTCTTGAAATGCTGTTATTTCCTTTAGGAAGAATGTTTCTACAATTAATCACCACTAAAGGTCAATGGTTCCACTGTTAACAATATTAATCTCATCTGTATGGTGGTATACATAAAAAAATTAGAAAAAAAAAGTTTATAAAACACTTCTGACGTTCTTTTTTTCCCCAAAAAATCTGCTCAGTAGTGTCAACAGTGATTCTAATGCTTTGAATATTATCAGTAAAGTTGTTTTGTGTTGGATGGCTGTTACATTTTTCATCTGTTAGGACAACAAGAAACAAGTATAGAAGAAATCTCAAATTACAAACCAGAATTCTGCTAGGATCTGAAAGCTGTAGATATTTTGCTGTTTAGTACCTTTGGGTTTGGGACTTCACTGCTGACCTCTCACTGAAAAAACAACATATATTGTAGACATTACGTCTCAGCAATATGTCTCACTATTATGTCTCAACTGTGTGTTTAAACCACGCAGGTCCAAACTTTTGCCTTGCCTGGGCCACAATGAGTGAAGAGGAATGGCCTTGGGCTGCACACAAAATAGATAATATAGTTAATGTATATAACTTTTATTATTATTATTTTTTTAAGGGACGAGGCTGAACTCTGAACTCTCCACAGCTGTGTGTGGTGATAGAACAAGGGGAAATGGATACAAGCATAGGAAGTTCTGCACAAATGTGCATGGGAACTTCTTCACAGTGCAGTGACGGAGCACTGGCACAGGCTGCACAGAGAGGTGGTGGAGTCTCCTTCTCTGGAGACGTTCAAGACCCACCTGGACGCCTACCTGTGCAACCTGGGCTAGGGAGCTGATTTGGCAGGGCGTTGGACTCGATCTCTGGAGGTCCCTTCCAACCCCTACAATTCTGTGATTCTTATTTAAACATAAAAAAGAAAGAGGGCAACAAAAATATAAAACTAGCGAGTTTGACACATATGGTTTAAACCATGAGAAGTGGAACTGTTTCTGATTCCTTATAGACAATTCCAAAACACGGCTCTGCCTTGTTATGTATCCCTCTCTCATACCTTGAATTCCACTGCCAAAACTGTTCTTCATGGCTGGAGGAAGCTGCAGGAAGTCCCCTCTGGGTGATCAGGAGATGGATTTCTCGGTGGAGCGTACCTAGCTTATGTCACAGAAACTAGTTGGAGCCAATGATGATTTACTAAATTAAAAGTGATGTGATTTAGTCCTTTATTGATCCAATTATGAAACTTTCCTTTTATGAAACCCACCAAATCACTGATGATATATAAACCTAAGGTAACTACTAAGAAATTCCTTCTATTTATTTATAAACGACAAAAAGCCATGATGAGCAATAAATTATTTATTCAAAAACAACTATACAAAATAACACTTTAGGAGATTAACACTTTTACATTATTTTAAAGTGCATCTCTTCATTGATACAATATTTGGTTTACTAATTTACACTGTACATTCATAATCTGTAAAAAAAATAATTGGTGAATATTTTTCCAGTTGGATGTTAGTAACAGTGACAGGGAGCACAGATTCCATTATAGAAATCACTTTTGAAGTGTGTACATATACAAACTATTCATAATCAGAAGACAACACTGTGACAATAGCAAGAGTATCACTATAAAGTGGAATTACAGTATACTGTACGACAATAGGTTCTCTTATTATAAAAGATTATGTAAAAGTGCAAAATATATACACCCTGCCTTTATATTACTTCCTAGTTTTATCTTTAATACTTATTAAATCTTGTTCTGACTTCCTGAACTGAAGAGAGAAAATTGCAGTAATTTTATACTATGTACTACATTCATGCACATGTTGCAAGGCTGCACTTAAAAAAAAAAGACAAAGCAAAGCTTCACACACAAAAATAACTTTTTTTTAATTTACTAACTAAAACGTAACAAAATGTATCATGACTATAACTTCAGATGTAAAA
This sequence comes from Odontophorus gujanensis, assembly GCA_013399175.1. NCBI lineage: Eukaryota > Metazoa > Chordata > Aves > Galliformes > Odontophoridae > Odontophorus > Odontophorus gujanensis. Next base: position 194,659 of record VXAB01011658.1, read on the forward strand.
TACTATGAATATGAAAAAATCTTATTATATTTTTGTATGCCAGTTAAAGGATTGCTTGTAAATAGTTCCATGTACCTTCTACAAAGGCAGTCACATTCATCATTCTGTTCTGCAGTACTTTGGCCCTCAATACAATCTTCCAGTACACAGGAAAGAAATCTACAATTTGCAGATAGTCTAAAAAAACCACTTAATTGCCACGTAGCCAACATGAATGACATTCAAGCAGTCCCTATGTGTCTGTATAGAATTTTAATATACATTAGATTGGACTCTATTATGATCTGTTAAATATTTTAATATTCTTTTAGGACAGAATTAGAATACTTTGAGGAAATGATTAATAATATATGGTTATTACTTGCCGTAAGTATAATAATTAAAATATTTTTTCTTTATGAAGAACTTCTGCATTTTTCCCATTTAAAGTTTAAAACAGAAAATCTTGTGCTGATGATCTGGCATAGCTCACAAATGACTTTTTCCTGTGCCAGAGAATTCAATACACTTGATCTTTCAAAATTTATGTTATTTCCTGGAGGATGATCTTTCCTTTTCAGCAAGGAAAGATTTACAGGCTGGAAATGAGAAGGAATGGGAGCTGTGGGAGGAAACCTGAGTGTTAATGTCAGCACTGATGATTTAATCCTAGATACTATGCATTCTTAGTGAATTCCAGTAACGGCCCGTGAGTTTCAAAGGCATCGGTCTGGAAGTGGTTTAAAACATTTCCTATGAAGTGTCTAAGATATTAACATCTCTTTTTCTTCTTCAGCTGGGAAAAAGAAGGCATTCAAAATAATATCTGAAATACAAACATTTTTTCAGTGAAGAACAGTATGCATTCTGTTGGATGAGGCCCTGGGCAACCAGGTCTAGTACTAGATCTGGAGGTTGGTGGCCCTGCCTGTGGCAGGGGGGTTAGAAATTTATCCTTGGGGTCCATTCCAACCCAAGGCATTGTACAATTCTATGCTGAAGAAATACTTTGTTATGATCAGAGTGCAAACAATCTTGAGACAGCACTGCTGTTGATAGACACACTCGGGAGAAAAGTGTCAATGATCAAAAAATAATCCTCCACACTTCACTTCTACAATGCGTTTTTGCATGTTTCCTTCAAGAAATAAAAACTACTTTCTACTTTGTAAGAAAATAAATGCTATAGGGAGGAGGGGAAGCAGTGGCCACGTATTTCACACTGTTCATCTTGGGAAGGAAATTCCCACAGTTGTAGGACACAGCTCTGGTACAAATAGTACTTTGCACCCACAGTGAACAAATTTACTGAGGCATTTGAGATGGAAACTCTTGAAAATATGCAGGAATGCTGTTAGTACAAATTTCAGGGACACATTACAGTAACGACTTTTTTCAGATAAAAAGAAGTCATTTAGTTTTCCCCTGCATTTACTTACCACTTCCACAAAGAATAACGCTGTCTCCAATTTTTTACAGTTAAGTGAAAACTGAGTACACTGAGAGCATTCAATCCCCTTAACTTGAAATCATCAGTGATTTACCCTGCCTAATCCATTAGTCATGTTTCCTCTGAAAATGGACTTACTCTGGATGATGATATTATGGAAAAAAAAAATTGAATAAAATAAAACTTTTTTTCATAAAATTTCATTCATTTTCTTGGACGTTCCAGTAGTAATAAAGGCATAAACATCATAAATTGCTGGGTCTTTTTTGATTTTAAATAATCATATTACAAATAAACAAATAATCTTTATAATGTAAAAGAGTAAAGATAATGCCATAGCCATAAGAAACCAACACTTTATGTACACTGGGTGGTTTCATGTTAAATGAAAATTTTAAAATAAATGTCTTTTTGTATGTCAATGCAAAAGGAATTGGACAAATACGAGAATCAGCCAGCTCTCATTTCTAGTACTTCTATCACTATCAGCAAACTCTATATGAGGCTAAACTTCTGTCTCCTTCTGTCTCTGAGAGATTTAAGTATTCTAAAATTTGGGCTCAAAATGAAAAAATGGGGATACGTTTTTAACAGAATGTAATTTTTGAATGGATGAAAGGCACTAGACCAGATAAGAAAACCCCAAAACATAACAAGTAAATAACACTACAATCACTAACAAAAAACAAGGATGCTGATACAGATGAACATATGAACAACAAAAACAGAACTAGTGAATATGCATTGGCTGCAGTGTGAGCAAATGCAAAGGGCTGAGTTGAGAAAGACTGAAGTGACCACCAGAGATCCAACATCTTCTCTAATGCAATTTTGTTTGCTTGGAAAATACTAATAATGTCTCCCCAAATGGATGTATGATATTACAACCTAGGTAGCTGGATAATGAGGTATACATGTATATGCTTTAAGGAAGTACTTACATTTGCAATATCTCTCACTAACACAAAAAGTATTTAAAAAAGCACAAAAGATTTCACTTTCTCTGTCAGGTCTGCTGTTACTGAATAATTGAGCAGTATTTCTTCCCATGCTATGTAGGGAACTACTGTGTAATTCTCTTTTTCTGACCTTTACATTTTTGTGATCGTCTACCCTGCCTACTTTGTCCAGCTTAGCAGTTTCTCAGAACATGCTCAGCATATGCCCAAGCAACTGACTGCATCAGCTCCAGTGGAGCTTGCATTTTTCTGTTTATTTTGTGTCTCTTTTATTTAAGAGAATCCTTTTGCAGTTTCAATATCATTTTCTTTTCCATCATTGAAAATCAAATTTAAAAAACATCTAAGCATCAATGATCTTTATGGGATGGATTGTGGAGTCCTGCTATTTATTATGAGCAATTCAGAGATCTATAGCAGAAGCAAAAAGTGCTTCAACATAAATATATCACTGTGTCAAATCCATTTAAAACAGAAGTATTTATGTATGCCTTCACAAAGTTTTGTGGTCTACAGACAAGTGCCTCATGAATGCACTTATCTCGTTTAGACAATGGAATTACTTAGGTTTAGACTGTAATCACATGCATTTATGTGATAAACCACGTAAATATTAAATGTTTGAAACTAAATGGCATGTAATTCTAGATGAAGTACATTTGTCCCTCACAACCAGCCCAATTTTGCTTAAAGACTTTGGACAAAGAGATAACTACAAATTTAGGCAGTGAATTAACTCAAGGTAGTCTATAATTCCATAATTCCTCTGTGTGATTAAGCATCATTCTCAAACTGGAAAAAACAAAGGTGAGTGTGGTAATCATAATAGAGGAAACACACCTAAAATTGTGGAATAATACAGAAGCAAGTCAATTAGAGAAGACAAAGGAGAATTAGACATCTCTCACTTTTAGTACCACCTAACAGTGAATTAGCTAAGAAACATAGTGTTGTTTCCTCTAATTCCTGGTCTCCATTCCTTTCTTCCTTGCAGTCTCTCTCCAGGAAGTCTGTAATATGTTATTGACAAATTCAGTGTTTTACTGAATATCCTCAAGAACTAGAGGCTACAGAGAAATACACTGGCCAAAAGGTATATCCTGCAGAAGGTCTGGGTTTTACTGTAAAACATCTACTACCACCAATATTGTTTGTGTTACATGAAGCAGTGAATTGTGCCTTTTCCACTTCAAATGATCTGTTCATCAAACCATTTCTTGTTTAGCTCAAGCTCAGCCTGCCACTACTTACACTTGTGCAGGGACAATTGAATCTGACCTTTAGAGCTATTACAGTGACATAAAGTTTCCTATTCCTCGCTGAATTTCAGCAGAACAGTATTTACTGAAGTGATTCATTTTATGACAGAGAACGAGGGGCCCAGCAGACTGTTGAGCACCTTTTACTGCAGGGCACTGAAATGCCTCTGTGTGTGCAGGAGGCTCTTGCTGAGGTCACACACTTGTGATTACTCTTCATAAGACCACAAAGAAATTTAGCATGCATTTAAAGAAAGAAACTTCAATCAGTGATACAACTGATCAGCCATCCGCATCAAATAACCTCCCATAGTGGAAAATGTAACAGTATTACCATTTTTGCTACCCTGATTAAACATGCTGCAATGGGTATAAAACAAATGAGTTAATTTGATACAATTCAAGTAAAAATGGATGTAGTTTTAATAGAGATTTCAAGTGAAGCAAGTGTGCTTATTTTCTTCTACTCTCAATGCAACTACTTGTGTTTGCTTTTGTTACTCTGAGAGCACTTTGCAGAAATTTCTTTGTTTCACAGAATTGTAATAGTTGGAAGGGACCTCTGGAGATCAAACCCTTGCTAAAGCAGTTCTCTACTTTAGGTCTCAAAGGAAATCATCCAGGCTGGTCTTTAATATCTCCAGAGAAGGCAACTTGGGAGACATATTTCTATATTCTTAATTTTGTTTCAAACCCACACCTGACGCACATTTCCAATTGGGTTAATCTATTTGACCCAAGAAATCAAAGGCTAGATTCACTGATAAACAAACAGGTAATCAGCCTATTATAGCATAATGACTTCCACTCATCAACTTAGGCACGGCAACCACCTGCAAGTATGCTCCCAGCCCATTGCAGATGTTAAGTGAAACATCCTCAGAAAACAATTGCAAAGGTCTAGGAATATAAAGTGAGTGCCTAAGTAGATGTCTATATATTCAGCAATTTTAATTATTAGACTTGTGTAAGGAAATCTAAATAATCACAAGTAATTAGAGAGATGAGGTGTTTTATTTCTCCACTTCAAGACCTGTTCCTAGCAAGGGAGGAATTATGGATTTAGATGATTCTGAATGAACCCCTGTGGACATTTCACAGCCTGGTCCCCTATGGTGTACGTATCCTTACTGAGAGTGTCACCATCTCCTTGTTTTTTGCTAGTTAAAGGTTGTTCTCTGTTGGGAAATCTTCCAGGCAGTCGGCAATCAGACTGCAAATACAACACAGTGAATGCAGGTGTGCTAAAATGTTAGGAGTTAGAGTTCAGCTTTTTAAAATCTTGTCTATGAGGTCTGGTCTGTCTATGTCTATCTATCTGTCTATTTAAGTGCTGAATCAGTTTGGGAAAATTTTTACTCAGTATTTGATCCTGGACCCTTGCTTTTCTAGGCTGTGAAAATCTTAATCGGACCCAAAATTGTAGTTCTTATCCAGTTTGGGTAAGTTTTGAATACGATGAAGCCATTATATTTCCAGTACTGGGATATTCTGTCTTTACTCTGTAAGAAAAATATTCATTGTATTTGCAATAATTAAGGAAACATCCATTCCCTCAGTTTCAATTCTACTCTGAGTTCAAACTAATTAAACTATGCACAAACTCCCAACAATTTTCAAAGTCCGAGATGTCAGAAAATAGTGAATACTGAGCTGCCCTACGTAAACACTTGTAGCCTTTTTTTTCATACAGTTTGAACACTGAGCATCTGAATTTGGAGCAGATGTTTTCATGCCATAGAGACATAAGCAGTCCAATTTATCCTCTAGAAAATGCTGCTTTTGCTCTAAAAACCAACTAAAAAGAAGGCATGTAGGAATATGAAGAGCAGAATTCAGCATACCATTAAAAAATTCAAAATCTGATTTTCTTTTCATTAACAACAACAACAAAAGTAGTGAAGCAAAAAAACAAACAAACAAACAAACAAACAAACAAAATCAATGAAGCAAATTGTTTTAGAACACCATAAAGTTTTTCCTTGGTGCTGAAGATAATTTTTTTTGAGATCAAAAAGTGGGAATCTAAATAGAAAAGAACAAAGGTTGATTGATTTCTTTGGAAAGAATTATAACAAATGAACACAACATATGATTTTTCAGGAAGATGGCCTGAGAAAAAAAAAAAGTGAAATGGTGTGATAAATGAAATAGAAATATATAATGCAGATAGAGATGCAATAAATAAATAAATAAATAAATTATTGAAGCAATTGATTAGCAAGCATTAAGTAAAATTGGGGCCCATTATTACTCAGTTTAACACGTGTTTTCAGCAAAAATAGTTCTGCCAGCAGTTTGAAAAGTTGTACAGCTGAGGATATTAGAAAAAGTACTGTGCTTATTATAAAGGAATATTGAAGACAATAATGAAATACACTGAACCTCATCTATTCGCTCATATTGTTAGGAAAATATGTCAGTTGTGTCAAACTAAGTGAACATTTCCTCTGAAAGCAAAGGAGGTAAGCAATTCTAAGTATTGATGGTGGCTGGCAAAGCTATTTAGATAGAGAAAGCAAAAATCCAGGAAACCTACATGCCTTTTAGCAAGATTAAGGACAATCATAAGAGAGTATGCCATGGAAATGGATTTACTACTGATAAAAAGGAAGCTGCTGTTGAGAGCTGTATACCAATTATCAAGGGAAAAAAGTACTGGTGATCCTAGAACACATCAGGCAATAAAGGAGCATGATGCAAAAGCAAAAACCTGAAAAAAAGAGAAGTTCTACAAACAAATCTTTTAAAAAAGATTCATAAAAGAAATTACTCCATAAAAGGAAAAAAGAATCCTCATTTACATCCTTTTCATATGAGCTCTCACAAACTATGAGTTATGGGGTTGTTTTATGATTGTAATTGCAAATCTTTCTTTCCATTATACAAAACAGTGTAAATAAATGTGTGAAGAGAGATGTATTAGAATGAAATGCAAAAAGTCTTAAATGAATAGAAATAGTTTATGTGGCAACAGAAGATTTTAGAGTATTTGGCGTTATAAAAAATTATTTCTTTAGCATGAAGAAGATAATGATTTAAAAAACATGAAGAATGTTTTGAGGTCTTTTTAGAACTAAAAATTTAAAACAAATCCAGGGAGTTAAATAGCAGGGTTGGGAAGAAGTTAATTTTGTATAAGTTAAAATGACTTCAAATTCAGAATTTGGACTGTCATAAAAGAGTACTCTCTCCTACAGTTTAGTGCAGTATACAGTAAATTAATATTTAGAATCCCTCAGTGCCTTGATCCAGAAAAAGGTGAAGGGCAAATGAAATACAAAGCAATTTTTTGATCTAATTCCAACTCCTTCTACCTTGCTATGAATATTCTAGTGATAGAAAGAAGTCTGTAATAATTCTAAAAATGAGGATAAAAACATAATTTGCTGCCATGAAGAACTAAAGCCCAGAAGTGGTTTTGACATTCAACCCTGCAGCTGATTTAAAGTTACTACATTTCCTACTTTGCCCTGAGTGCAGTCATTTCTCCATTCGAGGACTAAGAAAGGTTGAGTATATATATACAGAATACCAAGATGCAAAGTGTGCTACTAAGTGCTAGGGCTTTTGTGGTAGTCACTGTGGTTTTAGTAATAGACAATTGAGGAAAAACACTACCTTTACTCCAAAAACTCCTCTTTGCAGTACTGGCTGAAGCTAGAGTGCAAGATGAATGCAAACCACAGCACTTTCCTGAAGTCTTGGTGTGAAACATTTAAGGAATGTTTTTTTTCCTGTTTTATCCAACAACAAAATAGTCTGACTAAACATATTGGTTCAATAAAGGATTTCTGCTTTAAAACAAGGAAAGTTTTATCCCTAAAGGCATTTAAATATTCTCATTAAATCTGCTGGGGACTATTTGTCCAGCTTCTGTGCAATAAGAAAACAGTGAGCTGATAATGTAATCTGCTTATGGATGACTTAAGATATACTAAAGGGCAGTAATTTAGCTGAGTTCTGAATGTTAACTGAACAAAGTGCTTAAAGACACAGTAAAACATATATATATATTTTATGAGTAGCTTGATGTTAAGAGTCAATGTATCCCCTGGGATATAGAACCAGTCTACAATACATTGCATTACATCTACAATACATTTTTTACTGCCTCATTTTAGAAATATTTTATACTAAGCACTAGGTAGTATGTTCTGGTTGGAAAAACAGGCTTAGGTTTTTTCTCTCTTCCCACCCCACCGCTTCCTGCCTCCTGGGTTGACTGATGGAAAAAGATGAATACCTTTTCAGAACATGATTCAGTCCACTGGTTTTAGCCCTTCTGAACAGGTGGGAGTAAAGCACTCCTTGCCACTTCCAGTATCCCTCCTGTGATTACAGAGTTGAGACCAGCAGAGACTGGATAAATAATTTCTACACAAATTCATTAATAAATGTTGAGTATGATGTTTCTACTATATTTGAAGAATGTAAGAATCTGGAAGCTTTCTACCCTAGAAATGTGACAAATAACATTGCAAATATAGCTTGTAATGAGAAAGAAAATTTTTATGCTTATGTCATTTTCTTATGTTTATGTCATATGTTTTATGTCATTTTTATATTTAAGTTCCTTTCCTTGTTTGGTATTCTGACAATCCTACAGATCTATGACAGTCACAATCAGCTAAACATTAAATAAAGAAAGAATGAAGCACTCACATAGCTGAAACAGTACTAAGAAGTTAGATGTACGAACGTTAAATATCTTTCCATCCAATTATTCTGTTATGTTCATCCAATTTTTGTAAATCCAATTTCTAGTAAAAAATGAATTTCTGCATTAAACAAACAACCAACAACTGCCACCATCAAAAATCCTCAGTCCCTTCACTAGCACAATTTCTTTCGTATCTCCCCACATACCCTAGAAATTAAAACCTTTTGGCTTGTAATGCTTTCTCTACGTATTATCACTGCAGAGTTTACAAGAGCAGAAGGCTCTTGTGCAACGTAGTCTCCTATGCAGCTCTGACATTTTTGTCACTCTCAATTCTCAGTGTAGTGAGACTTACACAATTAATCATGTTTCTTTCTTATAAATAAATAAATAAATAAATATATTTACATATATATTAAAGAGTATATGATACATCTAGACTAGAGAACTAGAGGTATGAATGCCTTTGTAACTGCAATTCCTACAAGGCACCACGCAAGCCTTTCCAACTGAAAGGTTATAACTTCCAGTCCAGATAGCTGGAATTTGATTTCTCATTCAAAAGTCAGCAGCTTTTCTGAAGAATTAAACCCTTTTATTGACAATGTAGACAGCTGTGAATCAAGGCAGTATTAAAAAGCTTTTTTTCTGTCTGGATTATTTAAAATAGTATATATTTTTCTGATTTTTCTTTTTTTTTTTTAAGTCGTGGGAGTCTGTTCCTAAACAACATTGGATTTTGGCTTGATTCAATGATTTTTTAATAAAATTAAATATAATGAAAAGATTTTATTTATAGAGTTCTTCTAGGTTGAACGTAAATAAAGACTAAAATAAATCTTCAATTTAATCTTGCATACTACACATGTTCTTCTTGTACATTCTAACAAATTTACTATGAAGTCTTTTACTTCATGTGAGATAATCCCTTCTCAATGTGCTTCAATACAGAAGTATCTAAATGTTTTTGAAGTACACCTTAAGAAAATACATGATTTTATAAATAAATGATATATTTAACATTATTGTTTTTTAAAGTTCCACATTCAGCAACCATATCTCAATGATTATCATTGTAAAATAGGAGAAGTACTAATTCCTTCCTAATCACCATCCTCTTTGCCCTCAGAAGCTTACTGGAGAACCTGGGAAGACTACACTGAATCAAAACTCAACCACAGTAGATCAAGTTGACACAGCACAGAGAATACACACTTTTCTATCTGTTGCCACAGGCACAGGCAGCATGTGGAGGCAACTTATGGCTTGCACTCAGTCTCCTTTCATGGAAGGGTGGAAGTGGCTCTTCTGGTGGAGGCTTCCAGGAGCATACAGGAGCACTTCTGTACTCTTTCAAAGAAAGGGATGCCATCTCCTCAGCACTGGAACACTATATGCTGTAAAGCTTTAACAGGTGTGCAAATTTCACTGCCTTAGATCATCTTATTCAACAAAAAGCAGAAAGAATGCATTGGTACTACACTCCCGTCACTATGATATTCAGGCGAGTAGGGAGGTGCGACAAAATACGGACAGCAGAAGCATTTATGGTAATCTACTTAGAAAGAAATTCAGCCATTCATAAATACTACTTATGCAACTACAAAGATTGGACTGCACACTAAAGTTTTCACGGAAAAGACTTTCTTTTTCAGAGGTTACCTATGAATTAATGTAGTTCAGATAGAAATCAGGTTGTAGATTTAGGACTGCAATGTCTGTTAGAGTTTATCCTCTCACTTTCCCCCACAGAAAATAATATAATAATTATAATAAGCTTCAGGACCACTGACACAAGAGTGGTTATCACTCTGAAAAACTTGCTGTTTCTTAAGAGCTTAGAGAAAAAAGACTCAAGTCAGATTTCCAGAACTTGAGCTTTGGCTGGCTCAGCACAGCCTCCATATTGGAATTCAATGGTTTAATCTTATAATCAATCAATCAATAAATAAAGTCAGGTACAGGGGTGAGGCCCTGCCTCACTGGAGTCAGTGAGATTTTATAGTGCGTCTAAATCTACAACTAAAATTGTCAGGGCTCATTTTCTACCCCTAAGGCCATCTGGCATGGTCTAGCCACATCATACCTACCAAACCATCTGGTGTTTTAAACCAGGTAGCACAGAAAGCCACTCACTGGGAACAGATCTGAGCACACTCAGCTCACAACTGTACATAGGAATTTTTCTGCAGATTTTAATTAACTTTGATCAAAAATGGCCAGATTTGGATTAATAAATCAATAGCATTGTTCAAGTCCAGTGCTCTAGGCAACACTGTAGTGCTCATTTGTTTATGTGCACACGATATACCTTGGCATTATTTAAATTCATGGTACTAGATATTCACTCCATCATATCTACAAGTGGAGAGATATTTGGAAAGCTATGCTGTGCTTTTCATTACACTTAAAACATACTTAAAACATTGTCTAGATACCTGATTGTAGTCCAGTAACTAGTACATTTTTCCACTCAAGTTACACTAGCACCATGCTAGTGCTGAACTTTGCACATAAGAGAATAGAAGTAAAACAGAGGAAGATTTCCATCACGCTTCAGTCTACAGTCACTTTCTTACCTATACTTTTTCACAGTAATAATTGAGTAATAATTGATTACAAGAAAGCCTTTTTGTTTTTAATGCTACCATTTGTGAATGTTAAAATCTCATTAAACATAAAAAGCTGAAAATTAAAAGGAAAGCTGAACATTAAATGAAAAATTTTAAATAAAAGCATGCTTGAGATCGTAAATTTTTGACTTTTTTTAGACATAAAATTAAGATATTGTTTGTTAAAATTACCACAATGGTTATTAAAATTTATTTACCATTACTAAAAATATTTCTCAGCTTTTCTAAGTAATGTTTTAAAGGGAGTTTGTTGTCCTACTATGCTTCCTTGCAAACATTAGATCTGTAAACAAGAGTGGAATTGCAAACAGCATCCCTAACACTGAAATTAATTTCTGTTAAGATACCACTTTGCAGTAGTCAATCTTTAAGGTAGGATCAAATCACCAACAATAAGCACTTTATTCACATCTATACTTCAGGTGGGCAGATAAGCACTCCTTTAAAATAAGTGTCCAATGTTCCATTGCTGTCTTTCAAGACAGTTATCTGAGTTAAGACAAAAGTAGAACCTCTCTAACTAGATTTAGACACTGAAGCTAGATATAAAGACTTCTCACTGGCAAGCTTTTAAAGCACTCATCATTTTTCTTTAGTAATTTTAGGCTTTTATTCTATCAAGGAACTTTTGTAGACCACTAAAATTTAGAGAAAGATTTGGTTAATTTGATCCATATGCATGGTATACGTTCACAAATTTTTTAAGTTTTCTTGTGTTCTTTCATCTCTCTCAAAAAAAAATCATGTGCTGTTGCCTCAAAACTACAGCTGAAAACAACTAAGATTTTTATCACAGAACCCTAGAATACTTGGGATTACTTGCTCCTAAGATTAAAATGTCTTCCTTCAATATTTTTTTTAGTATTAGGAAGCATTATCTGTGCAAATAAGAGTGATTTCAGAAGAAATTTTAAGAACAAGACAAAAAATAGACCCATACCCTCTTTTCACTTGTATTTAAACATATATGTAAGACAGCCTAGAACAAAGCTCTTGAGTTGATTTAGGAAGGTATTTAAATACATATGTAGCATTACCTTCTGCATACACTTGGGCTACATAATAAGGCCAGAATCGAGCATGAGCTTAAGTCTTTTTCTCAATCTGAGATACATTACTTCATGTTTTGCCAGATCTAACTCTCTGGTCTCAAAAGAACAAGACTAAAGAACTACAAATTTTCAAGCACATTGAAGGAAGATGAATGTCCAATTCCTATTGTAGTTTTCTACAATAATTAGATCTTTTCAGGGAGAGCTATAGAAACCGTTTTTGTGCCCAGCAATTTCCAAAATACACATAAAAGTCCTTATTTTTGGACATATACTTTTCAAATGTTAGTAGTGTTTTTTATTTAATATATGAGGGGTATGCATGATTGTGAGAACAGAAATTAAAATAACATCACAGATGAATGAATATATGCTCAGAATTTCAGATTAATGCTGAAGATAACAAACTGATTCAGTTTGACTTAATATTTGTTAACTCAGAGATTCAAAACGTTAAACAGATTGTGAAAACTGTTAACATTACAGATAACACAACTATAGACTTAGAAAACCACAAAGTTGCAATATTGTGCATGAAATAACTACTTTCTTTAAGAAAATAATTTATTTGCCATAGTCACAACATATAATCTTATATATTAGTTACTGTACATATATTTTCTTGCAATACTTTGGCTGTCTATGAATACTGGATCCACAGATGCCACTTTTGCAGCTATAAAGGAGTGAATACAATGTAAAACTCCTGTCAGATCCTGAAATTCAAGTTCCTGAAAGAGAAAGCGAGAAAAAAAAAAAGAAAAAAGAAAAAAGAAGAAACACAAATTCAAATTCAGGTTAATAAATATTTGACATAAATACAGAAATGACTCATTAGTCAACACCAATAAAATTAAAATGAAAATTTGACTATTTATAAGAAACTGTAAATTTAAATGTGCTAAGAATACAATATGTACATTCATAGCTCATTCACTGGCAATGCTGTATGTCAATTTACCTTTCACCCCATGTTGCCTTATTGTTTACATTTCCCTCAGTTTAATCAAAACATTAAACTTGCAAGAATGTTCAGATATCATTCTATGTTTTAAAATATTTGAAAAGTTAAAGATCTGGTGTCAAATATCATTCAGGGGAGGGTGAGGAGGACACAGATTTTGACAGCCTCCAAGGACAGTCAAATAAGCAAGCAGCAAGGCCAGAGGCAAATGGAAGCAAAGGTAGTCAAACTACAGTTTGCATGTATAAATATGGTTGTTCGAAATTCATGTGCCCTAATTCAGCAAGAAAGGCAGAGCTGCTCCTAATTAGTTCTCAAATTCCTTTGACTTTTTAGAAAATATTTCATCCTCTGTTCATAAATGAAATTTCTGTTTTCTGGTCTTCCCAGAGAGAAATGAAGTGATATTCTGACACAATGACAAAAAAAAAAAGAATAAAAAGCATGTTCAGTTTACACAACTAATATTTGTAGAGTCTGCAACTGGACATTTTATATAATTTTTCATTTGAGGAGAAGGTAGGTTTCAACAGGACATTTATTTAAGGTATTGGTTGCATAGTAGTATATAAAGAAATATCCTGTTTATTTTAAAATGAAAATGTAAGCATTTCTGCTTTTCGTATTACAGTATTTTCCGGTATCTTCAAAACAAAATTGCCTCAGACAGAATACTTGGAATTTATCTCTGTTCAGGAAAAGCTCTTCCCAGATGTATACATCTTTAATACATACTTTTGTGTTTGTTTGTTTGTTTTTTTTCCCTTTCAGCAGCTTAATTTTACTGACTTTTAACTTTGAGACACTTAGGTGGGTTCCTTCAGAAACTGCAGATAATGAGACAGGTATCCTTGCAAGCAACTTGATATATGAACATACTGTGCAGTAAGTAACAACTATAGAGACAGATATTTGTACTACATTTAATAAATATTTTACCTCTCTGATATGTGATAGTACTCATACTGTCACAATCTTCTGTGGCAATAAGGTATTACCAGAATGAGAGGTCATTGCAAACATCTCAGGCACATAATGACTAATGACTAACTTAGGTGCTGATACAGAATAAGTAATACTGTGATTTTATTACTGAAAAAGCAACATGTAAGTATTAGGCAAGATTAATAAGCTATAACAGTGTTCAGGGAAAATCTGTGAATTAGTTTAGCCATTTTCCTTTGCTTCTGCTTGGTAAAATCCCCAGGGTAACTATATAATACTTTGTTTTGAAAAGTAGACACAACTAATAGTCAGGTGAGATACTGGTCACAATATTTCTGCACATTTTTGCTGTAAGACAAATGATCTTAAGAATTTTCACAGTATAAATGATTCCTCAAGAGTCTGAATGAGATGAAATCACTGGAGATTTTGAATTATTTTAATACATATATATTTGATTAAAATGATCAAACACAGAGGTTCATTGTTGATTTTTCTATATTGATTAGGCTGCAAATAGGGGAATGCAAATTTTACATGCTTATTTTACCTCACACACTGACTTTGCTTTATTCTGCAGTATTTGGCTTTCCACTACTTCATTCTGGAAATAGGGATTCTAGAGGGACTGTGATTGGAGATGTGAGAAATAAAAATGTGAAAGAAGGACACGGTGGCCTCAGACTTCCAGTATTTGAGGGCTCCAGTTCATGATGAAGATGAGACTTATAAGGACTTTTTCAAATTCTTGCACACAATTTCTTTAAAACTACAGGCACATACAGCTTATTGTCTCAGGGATTTTATTTTCCACTAAGCAAATTTATTACTCTCATACAAATGTAACTTTTGCTACCATCTACTTTCTCTAGCATAAGCAATATTAATGTACAAAAAGAGTATTGGAATCACATTCAACGTGCTCCCAGGATATGCTCTTTCCATCGTGTTAAGTGGTCTTACAAGTACCTTTGTTCTCCACTAAACACCCAAGGAGGCTTTCAGAAAGTCCTTCTCACACACTATAACTTTCAGACAGAGAAAGCAATGGCAGCAAGCTGTCTTCCTCATAGTGATTACAGAGTGCACAAATAAGTCTAAGAGAACAATGCTTTTAGCCCCCAAATCCTGTAAAGAGTACATAAGCAGAGATATTCACAGGCATATAATATATCTTGGGTGATTCATCATTAGATAAATAATTTGATATTTTTTACTACAGTATTGAGCTTTCTCAGTATGTCAGTCCATGCATTTGAAGTGCAATACAAACTGCTACAGCACTTCACACTATTTCCAGTCTCTTGGTAACCCGCACAAGTTTATCAAAATGTTGTATTCTGGAAGATGTTGCAACCACCATGTATCTCATTGCAATAAAAGGTTCATAAACTCCTATCCCTTTAAAATGCTGCACTTGCTAACTTGTGTGAGCAAAATATGGACTTTCTGCTTTCCTGTAAGATGAGATGCAAAACTGAAAAGTATCTTAGGAAAAGTATAGTCATATAATCACAAAATAATTTTAGTAGGAAGGGACCCATAAAAGTCATCTAGTACAAATCCCCTGCAATGAACAGGGGACACATACAGCTGTATCAGGTTTCTCAGAGCCCCATCNGCAGCACAGCCTTCAGGCGTGTCAGCCAATCCTCCCAACTTCGTATCATTGCACATATTCATTGCTAAGCTGTACATATTTATCAAGATAATCAGAGATACCTAAAACAGATTGTAGGCAGGACTGCAGAGTGCTCCAGCAATATTATCTTGCTAGAGTTTTTGGATTAGAAGAGCAAAGAGGGGATTTCTGATCACTAGGAGTTCAGTCTTTTCAATGCCCCTATTGCAGAGTTCTCATTGTTTCTATGAATTTAGAATACACACCAAAGTGGAGCAGTCTCTCCTGTGTACCTCAGAGATGTTATCTAATCTGTTGTGACTAATCTTTTGGATTCTAATTGTATGCTCTTGTTTCTATACGATACAATTTTTACACAGTTGAAATGGGAGTACTATTACCAAAACTGTGTTTAAACTGGAGACAACACTTAGAATAAGAAACACCAACTTATCCCTATGAAATAACACCAGTTATACTACTTTCAAATAAATTAAAAATAAATAAAAAATAATGTATCAGTTATTTATTAAAGTAATATATTTATCCTCATACTCAGGCAAGAAGACAACTAACCTATCATTTCATTTGCCCTGTAAACCTTAACTCTACTCTTCTGCTTACTTCATTCCTCTGTGATTTCTTTTTCTTAACCAAGATTGCCTGTTTATTTTATAATTATTTAGAATAACTTTTACATCTAACATTTCAATAACCAAGACTATTTCAGCTAATTATTTGTATCCTAATAAGTATAATACAACAAACAAAGACTAAAAGAAGGACTGCAAGAAAGAATGTAGAAGATTGGATTAAAGCTGTGGGAAGACAAATCTGCAAAATTGCAAGCTGATATTGAGAACATGAAATATGTGCACACTGCACTGATCTCAATCACTATATGTGCACAGACAAGGAAGAAAAATGTATGGTTTTGTTTTGCCCGCCCACTTGTAACGGTCGGGTATATTATATATCATAAAGAGCTTAACAGGCCTGTTGCATCAGTACCACACACAATGTTGTTGATTACTTCTGAGAGCTACTGAATCATTATTTGAGCAAGACACGAGCCTACATAAGAGGTAGATAATGTAGACACTGTCACACTGTCAGTGTTATTTCATTCTTGACTTCTTAAAGGACATTTGTGAGTCTCTGTGTTCACCTGTTGACAAGAGTTCAACAATTACTACTGTATTCCTCAATATATAACATCATTCCTTCTGATTGAAATGCTAATCATAATATTTGGGAAAAAACAAACAAAACAACACTGATAATGGCATCTAGATTTTAGCTCTACTCTGTGTGGAAGTCAAAACAGGACAGGAAAAGCACCATGGCAGTAGCTAATTATTTTAATACTAAACCTGAAATGGAAGTGCAAAGGAAGATGCATTTGGCTAATAATTTATAGAAGGAGAGAAGCCGTCATCTCTAGCATAGTTCCAAAAATGCAAAAATAGAATTCCAAAACACAATCTTTTCCCCGAAGTATTTATATGCACATACAATAATCTGTAAAATTCTTTTGCATTTTGAACTCTACTATTTACTGTGAATATAAGTCACCTGTATCAAGTTTTATTTCACATGTAGTGGAAATGATGTATTATTTGATGACATTCTCTGTTTCTGATTATTGGCTGCATTTCATCATACAGCACCATCTGGTTCTTCCAATATGCTAGGCTGAGGCAGATACTGCACTATACTATGGGTATGAGTGCTGCTTATTTCATGAATAGTCTGTAATCCCAAAGTCTAAGAAATAATACCATTTACAAGTGTGGTAGCCATTTACTTGAATACATAAGCCAAGTACCTGAAGTGGAGAGGCTGCATAGGTCTATCTATTTACTTCCATTAAATGTGAAATCTGAATGGGTAAACTGCACTGTGCCAGAGGCAATGCAAAAGGCCTGCTCTTCACTGAAATCCTGATAAATCCTTAGCTGCTTAGCTGGCCTTTAATGTGCTTTTCCTGGTCTCCTCCAACACTTACAATAAATGAGCACATTTAGGTACACAGCTATCTATAATTATGTATGAACTTACATATGTCATAGTTATGTATAATTAGGACTCATTTTTATCAAATGAATAACTGATCAAAATTTCATATAAACACACTCATTTTTTCCTATCTAAAGAATAAAACTGCAATTAAAAACCACTGAAGTGAAAATAAAAGCATAAACGTGAAAGTAAAGAGTAAATATCAGATTGTTTACCACAACAGAAAAAGGAACAGGGGCATGTGGTCAACCATACATGGATGAGCTGACAACTTAATACACAGATTCAGAAATTGAGATTTTGGTTTTTGGCAGTATAATCTTCTTGTCTGACCTTTTAACAAGCTACTTAAATTCTATCCAACAGATGATCATGTGTATAGTGATGACAGCGGTCCCTTTGTATCTCCAAGGAGTACCATGAGAAACTAAGTGGAAATGACCTGCTACTATATTTGTATTATTATAGTATTGTATCTTTCATGATATTATTGTATTTGCTACTGCACTGTCAACAGATAACTGAGGTTAAGTTTGCTGGTGAAAAATGGAATTACTTTTTAATTTAGATGTATAAAGACATTATATTTGTTGTTGCTTTATGATGAACAAGGAAGGTTGGAAGTTATCGTCTTATAGTGTCTTTTTTAACACTTCAAAGAATAAGTGAAGGTATTATCTATGCTACCTTTGTAACATGGTCACTGTAGCAAATCTTTACTTTATAAGTCACTTTAACCTGTATAACTCTGTATAGAAGTGAGAACTGTCAAATACATTTATATATGTTTTTTGTTTTCATTGACTCGTCCACCAAATTCCAGTTGAAAGCCAAACTCACTCTTAGCTTCCTTTTCTCTGTCATATCACATCAAAGTTATCTTCATTCCTTTCACAACTGAATGGCTGAATAATTCTCTATTCATTTATTTATGTTTTCTTGAATTATTCACCTCTGTCTTTATTCATCAACAATCTCTACCTTGGTAATTTCTTTCTCCAGTTTTCATCCTACCCCTCAGGTTATGTGTACAACTGTAAACCTAGGTTCACAGAGCAGAATCTGAGGCCAGATTGAGGCATTACAGGTCTATCTTCAGATGATGATTCAAAGTACAATCCTGAATTAGAAACTGATGAACTTCACTTGGGAATCTGAATTCTAAGTTTCACAACCCTATCTGATGATCACTAAAAGATAAAATTCACCAGTATCTCATCCTCAGTAGCAGCTGAATGTTGCCACAGCTTAATGCCAGATCCTGCAAAACTCTTAAGTCACAGTACTGAATAAAATAGAATAAATTTCAAGAATTACTTGTCCTCTGGTGAGATTATTTCTTTTTTTATTAAGCTAATAAATATTACACAGTATTTTATCCGTAAATCCTAAGCTTGCATTTGCTTGAAATTGTAAGTCTACGGTTTGTATTTAATAGTTAAATAGATTTATTTTTTGCTTTATTCACTTTAAAAACAGTTTTTGGATATCATCTTATTATACCATTAAAACATATCTCAGTAATACATTTGTACAAATAGTGCCACAAATCTACAGATGCAATATCAATTCTTTTCACTGTGGAGTTTCTACAGAGCAGGAGAAAAACATATAAAGTATGATTTGCAGTTCACTATATGTAAGCACAACAGTAAATGGAATTGACTGTTTCATTTCATTTTTCACTAAGCTGAGAAAAATGACATCACTTACTTTTGTCTCTATTTGTTTGGTGTCTGCGTTCTGAAAAAGCAGCTTCACTTTTGTTTTCCCATCATCTGAAGAGCCTTTGAGCTGAGAGAATTTAAACCTCCACAGTACGTTCTGAAGAGAAAGACATTTGATTAAGGACTTGTTACACGGTTACCTAGAACTACAGATAAATGACTAATGGTTACGTGTTAATATGAAGCACTGGGGCAGTAAACATGAGCTGGTTGCAGAGCAAATAAAATTAACAGCTTTGCATCACATGTGAGAGTAAAAGGCATGATATTAATACTAACTAATTAAAAAAAAAATATAGAAATCATCTGAAATTTGAATGATTCAATTCCCTACATGATGTAACATCAATATCCAAGATGGTTTATTTCTAGAAAGATCCATTAGGATATTTGTATCAGTTTCATTATGAACACAATTTCACACCATATCTTGATCTGTCACATTTCTGCAGCCTCATCTGCACAATGTAGACAAATGTCTTCCAAAGATGTTGTGATGAACCTTGGTCAAAAAAATGTTTTTGAAGTTTGAAATCCAAAGATAAATATGCTAGAGAAATGCAAAGCCATTAAGTGGTCTTGCAAATCACGAAAGATTTGTTCAAATTACACAGTTATTTCTAAAATACATAGGAACTCTAGAATTCTTTCAAGTTTATACAGCACTTACTGTGGCTGGCAAATCACAGATTGACAGGACTCTTTTAATCAGTATAGAGATACTTTTCAAAAAGAAATTCTAGGAAATGACTTTTGAAACCAGTACCATCTTCTGTGTTTGAATGTTTTCTATTTATATCCTATGAATGTAAAAAACACAACTTAAAAAACAAAGAAGCTAAAAGACTGCATCCAGACCTTCTGCCAATGTTGTCTTAATATCTATAATGTTAGTGAAACTTTTATGTACATGGTGAAATGTGATTCAGTCCCTGGATACTGCTGATAAAACACAATTTAAATGCTTTGAAGGCCATTTCAAAATCACTGTCAGAAAAAAACAAAAACAAAAAAACCTTTCCTGTGTCCCATTTTTCAATATACCTTACTGCAAAATATTCTTTTTCATGTGGGCCAGTGACATCTTTACTTGGAAATTTACTCTCTTTTTATCTGTGAATTTTTCCAGTATTTTGTATCGAAGTTGAGTAGCCGCTTTGTGAGTCTGATGTCATTACAGAAACATCATCCCTTTCTATATGACATTAAACAGATGTTTTGACTACCTGAGAGTAGAGAGATTCTTCTGAGTTTTGAGTTATTCTGTACACAGTGTAGTCCTGCCACATAGTAAATTCAAGGCAACTGTTGGCTCAATGTAAAAAATTGTTAATTTTGAAGAGAGTAGGAGATCTGCTTCCTTCAAATTAATACTTTGTTTTTCTTCACATTGTTGCCAGCTATACATACCTTGATATCAATGGTGATAATCACAAATTTTCTTTAACGTTACAATATCCACATTGTGATTAAATGTTGGTGCTACCATAGTGGAGAATACAAGAAGTACCAGATTGAGAGATGATTAGAATGAGAAAGAGAAAATAAAGATTTTTTATGTCTCCTTAAACAATAGTTTTGCTTTTTCTGTGGATATGGGCAACTTGAATCAAGGACAACTAGTAAATGTGATAATCACTACCTAAAATTATGACATCCTCATAAAATTCAATGATTTTTTTTTTTTTTTGTGATCTTTAGAATCTTACTCATAGCTCTACTCACAGACGGAATGTCCTATAAACAAAATAAGTATTTGTAGACTTGTTCATAGGAAAAAAACAAGGCATAAAATTTCTGTGAAATCTTTGACTTCATCTCCTGGTTCCCTGCGGACAGGAACATCACTGCCCCGTATTACCCTTCATACAGCATTGTGATGTTGTTTAAACTTAGCATTAATGAACAAATTTTAACTGGATCCAGAGGGCCTAATTAGACCACCTGAAAGGTATTAAAATCTTTAACAGGTTTGGATCTAATAACAGAGATGAATGCTCACTATATACTATAACTTCTAAGTGGAAGACAAAACAATTCAGCAATAACAGGCATTGCTGGAGTCCATAATTGACACTGAGTGGAAAAGAGATGGCTCTGGAAGGCAGAAGAAAATGTATATACTTCGGGATCTCTTTATCTTGGATGCATAGCTGCAGACACAGTGGAAGGGAAGATGAACCAAGTAAGCTAACTGATAGAGAAAAACTCCATGATCAGATACAAAGCAGCTGAACTGCAAGGCTGTCACTGTGATGTGCACCAAATAGAAAATCTGAAAGAGTTAGTCCCATGACAGCCTCAGAACACAACATATATGAAATGAAGTAATTATTTCAAATATGTTTGGCAATCCCCCAGAATTGTTCTAATGAAGAGTTTTCTAAAAGATGAATAAACTTCTAAGGAAAGTTCTTGCCCTTTGCATTTTGTCATTTGTAATGCAGAAGGCCCTCTTTCGATCCCCTTACAGACTGTAATAAAGAACATTTTTAATGAGTAAGTGAGCTGGTTGCCCAAAATGTGGGATCCAGACTTAGAGTTGTAGGTCAGATCAGAAGACTGCCCTGCATTTTAATAAGCCAGTATGAGCACCTGCTGTGCTGTAAGAGCATTTTTTTTTCATCAAAAGTTCACCTTAATTTGAAATTCACTGTCTAGAAAACATTTTTTTTTTTTTCAGTAAAATTGCTGTGCCCCCAGTGAAATGTTAATTACTTTGCTACTTGAAACATATTCACTGTTGGAAAAAATATTCTAAAATGCCTAAAACTGTGGGGCAACACCATCAACTTCAGCTGATAATGAGCAGTAAGAATTAAATGTAGAAGCTGCTCATTATTTCTTCACACAGGCTTGAAGATACAGAGAACATGTCCAGCTCTCAGAGAGAAAAACAATAAATGTATACGAGCTCTCCAGAATTTTTCCAGTTTAACAACAGAATTAATATGTCTAATGTTATTCTTTATTGTTCCCTTAGGTAAACAACAAGTCTATGGGGCCCAATGACACACATCCAAGAGTCCTGAAGGAAATGGTTGATGTAGTTGTCAAGCCAATCTCCATCATAATTCAAAAAGCCATGGCTGTTGGCTGAAGCCCCCAGTGACTGTAAAAGCATCATTCCCATTTATAAGAAAAAGAAAGGAAGATATGGGAAAGTACAGCCCAGTGAACCTCATGTTTGTTCCTCAGAATATCAAGAAGATCATCCTGGAAGCTATGCTAAAGCACATGAAGAATGAGGAGGTGATCACGACAGCCAGAATCACTTCACCAAGTGCAGATTGTGCCTGACAAATCCGGTGACCTACTATGATGGAGTGATGGCGTCAGAAGATAAAAGATCATCTACCTGGACTTCTGCAAGGCTTTTAATATGGTCCCACACCACACACTTATCTCTAAATTGGAGATACGTGGATGGCCACAGAAAGAGGGTTGACAGAGAGACACTGGACCCCAGGGACCAGTGCTCTTCCACATGTTTATCAATGACACAGACATTGGGATCCTGCAGCAAGTTTGCTGATGACACTAAGCTGAGTGATGCAGTTGATACAATTGAAGGAAGGGGTACCATCCAGGAGAAACTGGACAAGCTTGAAAAGCAGGCTCACCTGAACCAAATGAGGTTCCACAAGTGTTCCACTCAGATCAGGACAATCCCAGGGAAGAACTCACTGAGAGCAGCCCTGCAGAGGTGGTCGAAGGGATCCTCATCAATTGAGAGCTTAACATACAGTTAAGTACAGTAGTACAGCAGTGTGCACTTGCTGTCTGGAAGGTCAACAGTATCCAGGGCTGCATAAAAAGAGGGGAGGCCAACAGGGAGAGGGAGGGGATTGTCCTCATTTGCTCTGCTCTTATAAGGCCCCATCTGGAGTACTGTGTACAGGCTTGGGGCTCCCAGTACAAGAGGGATGCAGAGCTATTGGAGTAGGTCTAGAGGAAGGTCATGAAGAAGTTCTGAGGTCTGGAGCACCTGTAAAGAAAGGTTGAGGGGGCTGGGCTTGCTAAGCCTGGAGAAGAGAATGCCGTGGGGAGACATTCCTGTACTTGAAGGGAGCTTAGAAGCAGGAGGGGAATGACTTTTTACATGGACTGATAGTGATAGGACAGGGGGAATGGCTTTAAATTTAAAGAGGGGAGATTAAAGTTAGAAATTAGGAGGAATTATTTTGTGGTGAGGCACTGGAATAGTTTGCCCAGAGAAGCTGTGACTGCACCATGTCTGGAAACATTCAATGCCAGGTTGGATGGGGCCCTGGGCAGCCCTGGGTGGCAACCCTGCCCACAGCAGGGGGTTGGAAATGGGTAGTCTTCAAGGTCCCTTCTGACCCAAGCCACTAGATGATATTACGTAAACAAAGTTTGATTGAAGCCTCCACATGAAGATAAGCACATTCAATTGAAGTCCTACTTTTTCTATAGGTAGTACTAGTAGAATTTCTACATTCAATGGGATTATAATTATGACTGATTTTCTGATCTTGTGAAAATGAATATAATAGAGAGTTTTATGGTTCTCAAGGAGGAGTACACCAAATCAATCTTCACATTTAAAATAAACATTTTACACAGTCTAAATGAATGAGATGATTACTGTCCATACTTAATTTGTCGTTACATGGAAATGTGCTATATAGTGCAGTTTCAGAATGTAGTATCACCAAAGGCATAGAAAAGCAGGCAAATACATTGTCTGAACTTCCTTGTTCACAATAGCACATACAGTGCAAGCAGAAATTTTCAGATAACAGTGATATTGGTTATTATTTCTCTGCACTGAAATTTCAATAAATTTGTGTGTTTGGGTCAAACATACAAAAAAAAAAGAAGACAACATAAAAACTAGATCCAGCATCAATATTGCAAAATGCATTATATTTTCTTTTAAATCAGAATGACAAACTGAATTTCTTTAATATACATTATAAAATCACTTCAGTTAGTAGTTGTAGACCATATTTTAGAGGACAGATCTTATACTATACAGTTCTATTAAGGTAGAAAGTTTTTTGATGAAAATTCATTTCTACTTGGAATCAAATCTATAAATTCACTAAAAATGACAACAGATTTTATTTTAAAATATTAGAATAATAGTTATCATTTAGAATAATACATATCATTTGGAAGTTGGCATGTGTCGTAAACCATTCCTTATAGTTCCTTTATAGAGCCACGCAGTTTTGCAAGAGAAGCAAATTTAAGCACAGAGATTGACTTTGAAATGCATTTGCTCATGTTCCGTTCAGTTCTGATATAGCCAAAATTTCTTATGATGAAAGAATAATTCATTTTCCTTTATATCTGTATCTTCAAAACAAATAGAATCAGGTGAAAGTTCAATATTTTTCATGACTGGTAATCTTTTCAAAATCTTGGCGTTTCTCCGTTACTAAGAAACCAAGTACTCTGCTACATATAACCTTATTTTCCTATTATTACTTGAAACGGAAATTACTTTTTTTTTATATCTTTCTCCAGTATCTACTTTAAATGCTATGGCACAAGAAGATTGTCCCCTTCTAGTCCCAGACTGACTGCACTTCAGTAGAGCTATATAAACAAAAAGTGCAGAATGTTTGAGAAATAAATACTATACATCAGTATAAAAGATACAGTTACTGATAACTTCAAGAACACTGAAATAAAGCAGAGTTATGTTTTCTTTTCTTTTTTGTCTTACCTTTGTTTTACTGTCAAAACAGGTAAATCCCAGAGCAAAGTCGACTGTGAAACACAGAACATCCCCTTGCCAACTGCACATATACGTTTTAGACTGGAAAAAAAGCATGAATTATGAGAGAACAACCATAATCTTCATCTATTAAGTAAAAATAATACTTTATGTGATTTTTTTTTCCTAATTTTTTGGAAAACTGCTTAGACTTCACTTATACCTTCTCAGATCATTTCCAGCACATGTGCAGGTAGAAGTGCCTAAATACTTAGCAATCTAATTGTAACAGTTATCTGCCATCTTTATCTCTCTGATAGAAAATTAGAAGACAAACTTTTACCTTAAAGCATTTCTTCACTTGTATACTTGAATGACTGGAAAACGTCAGCTGATTTATTTTGCATGCATTTTTAGGGCTACCTGGTATTTTTGCTGGATTTTGAAAGCATAACAGAGTATGTCTGCTGTTGATGAAATCTGAAATACCACGATGAGATTCACTTTAAATGGCAAAAAAAGCTGTTCAGAAAAAATTCAGCATGAACAGAGATCAGATTCTGCCTTCAGCTTTCCCCATCTGACCTTACCAGTCACTTTAAATATTATATATATAAATATATACACCCTTGAACTTTATGAAATCTTTTGATTTTTTGTTTCTTCGTTCCAAGGGGGCATTATTCTGCTCTCATTGATATTTCATAAATCACACGGTTACCTCACCCTTGAACAGTTATTTCCATGAATTTTTGTATCTGAATAATTTCTTAAATGCCAAATAATGGTATTTACACAAGAATGGTCTGAAGGAAATTGAAAACATTAATACAATTGCTTAAACTGAAAGTTGTGCCATGAAGTTGTTCTTCAAAAATTCTGTGCACAATTTAGAACATTTCTATTTAGATTTATTAGATTTATTTAGATTATTTCTATTTCTAATTTCTATTTATTTCCTCCTTCTACTACACAAACAAATATTTACAGATATGACATTTTAGAAAGGATTTTGAGTGGGCTGCGAATTAAATTCATATAGTAGCACAGATTACTATTATAATCAGTTGGACAATGACAGATGTAATTTCTGAATAAATTACTTTGCTTACTGGTATTCAGAGCTCATATTATTTGGCACTAAAAAGACTTCAGTAATCAATAATCAATTAGAACAGTATTTAAATATTCCCACATATTATTCAATAATCATAAGGCAGTACTAAGCACCCGTCTCAACTTATTCTCCTTTATTTTCCAACTAACGAGGTTAAAAAATGTTTTTTGACTCAGCAAAGCAGTTTTGAAAATATATTACATTATATTTCCCTAATGAGTATGCATTCTAATTGCTCAGCCACATATGGTGATTATTAAAACAAACTATTCATACATAATTAGCCTGGAGTATTTTACAAATATTTAGTATCTGCAAATATTGGAACTGTTTTAAAAATGTTTTGCAACAAATACCAAAGACAAGCAGTCTGTAGTGCATTTTCACTGTGATAACCATTACAAATAAACATATAATAGTAATAACACTAATAGTTTTTTTTTTCCTTTACAACAGAAGTAGTTTGGGTTTTGCCATACAGGGAAGAGATAGCAGTTATTAAATTTAAAAGCTTGCCTCTGGCATACACTCAATGACTTTGAAGAGGTTCTCAGAGCTGTTACAATGATTCCCAACCCTGCACATTCACACTGATACAGAGCACTATCCTTTCTCATTCTAGCCTTTGCAATAAACTTGCCATATATTTGCAATTATGTGATTACCCTTGGTTATCTACAGCAATTGTTTACATTGAAGTTTAACAATAGAAATCTGGGTTTAGCTGTCTTCTAAGTTATGCAGGTGTATTCAACTAGAAAACTCAAAGTTTAAGCAACAGAAAGGAAAAACAGGTTATTTTAAACAGTCTTCCTTACCAAATGGAAATGAGATTCTTTCTGGGCTTAGGTCCAGTACTGGTTTATCACAGAGCACTTAAATATTGTAAATACTGGTAGATAAGAGGTATCACTTAATTACGCATTAAAATATTTTTCCATCATACAGTTATAATTAAATAGCCACATAGTTTTGCCTATTAATGAATGTTGACAAAAGCATATGCAGATCAAAATGAAACATACATAAAAAAAAAAAAGAAAAAACAAACAAACAAAAAAACCCACACAATTAGAAATACTCTAAGGAGTTTTTCCTACTAAAAGAGTTGACTTGTTAACAAAGCACATGATTTCGTAGACTTGAAGTGTGTTGTATACAGATGAGGACATTAGAATTTTTATTAGCCTATTTTATTGGCTGTATTTTATTGTCGATTAATGTAATAATTGAATTGAATTGTAATGAGTTTTCCCAAGAAATCAATTACTAGTCAGTGTATTAACCTTATTAGCAGAAGACTCCTGTGTAGAATTTTAATACCACCCAAATACCACTGATACTTTTATCTCTGTGTTTTAGAAGACCAAACATAAATTTATTTCATATTTTCTTTATTTCTATCAGTGTGGATATCTGAAAAGAGCATAAGAGAAAACACTAGCAATAGCTGAACTGAAAAACTGATCTCAGCCCACACACAGAAAGCATAGTAGGAATCTTAGAAACACAAGCTCCTTAATTCTGAAGACAGCCTGCAAAATAGTGTTTTTGCACAGAATTAACTGTGCTGAGCAGATTTGCTTTTAAAAATCTCTAGAATTCCAAAAAGATGAATTTAAAATGTATATAATTTGGCTTTCCAGAGTATGAAAACCTCTGATGGTTATTTTACAGAAAAAATATATCATAGATCAGCAGTCAAAATTATAGGAGGAACTGCATCTAATGCTCTGAAATAACTTCTTACATGTTTTCTGTTTTTTTTGTGGTTTATCAGATATAGTGTAAGAGAGTGTTTTTGAGAAGATGTTATATCTGTGCCTTTTTTTAAACACAGATACTACATACATTTTCAGCATATATACATTCAATAAACTGGTACTAAGCTCAAGATTTTTCTAAGAATTCAGATAACGTTACTTTTCAATTTCAAATTAAACTTCTACTGATTTTGGCATAAGTAGTGCCAGCTCACTTCTTACTGCCTTAGAAATAACACTGAGTGCTTAATGCATTCATGTTTTAAATGATGTCTTTGTCAGGACACCGCCATGCTTGGAACTTTAGATCATCTATTACAATATGGACCACACTCAGTAAAAATTACTGCCATGCAATACAATACATGAAATAAATACCTGTGTTATCTAACTACTGGTAATAGATCGAGTTTCCTCATCTCTGTCACTGAGCTACAGTTTTGTGGTTTGGTAGCATCTGTGTTCCTTTTTTTTTTTTTCCCATATGGAAAGGAAGTTATCACAATGAAATGAATGCCACTTTCCTACTTAGAGATTGCCTCAAAGATACTTTCACATACCAGAAGCAGGTTCTCAGTAGTAAACACTGTAATCAGGCTGGAATCATTCCTCACAGCAGAAATCTACTAGTGGACTTCAGCAAAGGTACTGACTTGTTTTTTGACACAGTCCTTTAAACTAAATGATTTTTCTTTCCTAGTGATTACAAACTTCTAAAATGCTACTAATTTTGCAGATGAGAGATAATTTGAATTAGAAGTACCTGCAAGAGACATTACCAGTTCATTTCTAGAACAACTGAGCAATTGAATTATTCATCAGCAGAAGAAAATTAGGTTCTTAATCAATGGTACCTCAATAGGAATTTTGTTTTTCTACCACATTCTTCCAAAATAAATAAATAAGTAAAAATAGGGGAGAGAAAATAGAGAACAGTCACTTCTGAAAGCAGAATGTAAGATATCAAAATGCTAAAATCATATTTATCTATAAATTCCAAACTCACTCAGGGTAACATGAATAATTTCATTCTTATTCAAGTTCACAATATCCTCTGGAAAACAGTAATAAAATTAGATTACTAAGCAAAAAAATATTGATATAAATGGAAGGATTTAGATCAAACTTTTAGTAGGGATTATTTGTAATCTTAAGAATATAATAACATTTTTAGAAATGTAACTTCATGAAAATCATCATTTTATACTTATCGTGTTTAAAATATAGAATAAGTAAAGAAGATTTTCAACATCATTGCAAATTAGTAAATTCTTATTGAAGAAAATTAAAGAGATTTATATGGTATCTGAATCACTGAATTGCTAATAATTTTTATAAACATAGCAATCATTTTTACAAATATATTTGCAATTAATCCATACAATTCTCAGCATCTTTCTTTAGGTCTTGGAGAATGTGGGTGGTTTTTTATTGTTTATTTTTTTGCATTAGAGTGAAAATGAATTTGAATATAATAGTATTTCTAAAGATGAGCATTTAAGCTGGAATTGTAATAACCTTTCTATACATAATGAAAACGATCTAAAACTTAATTGTGTAATTAAACTGACCGCTTTTAGTAACAAACTGATAAATAACTTCTAATGACCCTATGAATCTAACTTAATCTAACTGCTATTATTTCACCTCAATTTAAAAAATGATATTCAGTTTATTTGTTTGTTTCAGAAATGGGAATGAGCTATCTTAGGAAAATAGTAGATGGTGGTATTTCCATTATTAAATATATTCCTATATAGAAGTCTACTTTGTATATGCTTTGCTACCAAAACAAAAACAAAAAAAAACAAAAATCTAAGAACTACATTGCCAACAGTATTGAAAATATATAATATTTGGATCTCTCATCTTCTTTGCTTACCATGAGGAATTAACAGATCTGTGAGTGAAAAATGTCAATTATTGCTTATTCAGTCTGCCTAACTTCTGCTACTTTATTTATTTATTTAAATTCAGGTGGAATTCTCCTGCTTAATCTCAGAAGGTAATTTAGTCTACCCATTCTTAAGCAGCATTTAATTTCCAAATATGCACAGAAACAATTGGCGTGTTTCTTTTGACTCCAGACTTGCTGAGATATTCAAAGTCTTCTATGCATCTGAGAAATTAGCTAGAAGTGTCAGATTAGCTGTGACGCAAGGTTGAGTGGAAAGATATTCCCCCAATAGAGACACAGACCCTAAGATCTGCTCTGATTATATCTAACTTGGGTTACACTAAGATTAAGTCAAAATGTCAGTGGAGAATGACTAGAAAACACCTCCTGTGTAATACGCCAGTGAGGAGCCCAGGGAACTAAACTTCTTTTAGGCTGCCTGGATCCAAATACCACAAGCTTCCTTTTCTTCAGTTTTCTCTAAATCCAAAACCATCACTCATCAGATTTCTTCATTTCATGTGACTGAACAGATTCGGATGGATCTGTTTGGAAGCTTCCTTGCAGCTCAGTCACGTACAGAGACAGCACAAGGAGTACATATCACTGAGCAGTAAATTTCACTTTTCCTGTTCTTAGTCACTTGATGAATGCTCACCTCTAACTATAAACTGCTCCATAAAGGTATTCATACCTTTAAAGGTATTCTAAAATATCATTTACCCTAGGAACAACAGATGACTACTGTAGAATCCAATCTGAAGCACAGCTGTGCCAAATGTCATTGTGAATAGTAGGCATTTTTAAAAACATCTGTCATACAGAATTATTTTCAGTTGTTCTTACATGAAAATATCAGACTATCCGATAAAGTGCATCATGGATATCCATGAATTTACCCTCTCTTGTACAATGTATAATCTCAAGTAGATCTCAAACTGCTTGGGATAAAACTTTTGACATACAAAACAACGCTTATTACATTCCAATGCCTCTCTAATTACACGTTACTTCAGACCAACAATATCATCATTGCTTTATCATAGAGTATTATACCGCAGTATAAATATTAGAATCTCATCCAAATGTTGGTGCTTATAGATATTATTTTGAATAGAAACATCTTTATCAATGACATAGACTGTGGGATTGAGTTTGCTGATGGCACCAAACTAAGGGGTGTGGTTGACAAAACAAAAGGAAGAAACACCATCTAGAGGAACCTAGACACACTCAGAAAATGGGTACATAAGAATCTAATAAGGTTTAACAAGGCCAAATGCAAGGTATTGCACCTGGGTCAAGGCAATCCAGAAATCAGTACAGACTGGGAGAAAAACTCATTGAGAGCAGAATGACTTGGGAGTCCTGATGGACAAAAGCGTGGCATGAACCAGCAGTGTGCTCTTGCAGCCCAGAAAGCCAACATTATCCTGGGCTCCATCAGAAGAGGGGAGGCTAGCAAGGAGAATGTCCCCTTCTACTCTGCCCTTGTGAGGCCCCATCTGGAGTACTGTGTCCAGGCCTGGGGCCTCTAGCCAAAAACAGATGCAGAGCTATTGGAGTGCATCCAGAGGATGGGCCATGAAGATGACCAGAGGGCTGGAAGCTCTCTCCTATGAAGTAAGGTTGAGGGATCTGGGCTTGTTTTGCTTGGAGAAGAGAAGGCTATGGGGAGATCTTATTGTAGGTCAATTTTGATTCTCTCTGCAGTTGATCCAAATATTTGGATATGATTTATCTACTTATTTATTTAATTTGGGGAAAAATGCAGGTTTTTGAAGTGTTACGCTGTTCTGCGTATTTCTTTTTCATCTCTCACAGCTATCACTGACTTTACACATTATAAAAGGAAGCAGGTGATTTGAAATACTTCAGAAAAAAAACATTGCTTCTGGAAGATCGGAAAGTATTATGTATGAATATAATCACTATTATATTGATATTAAATAAGAAGGGAAGTTATTAGAAGGGATATTCTGAAAAAAAGTGCAGCTTTCCTGAAAAGGTTATTGAAATCAGTTCTGTATGTTTTCAACTAGTTCTAGTGAATCCTCTCAAAGCATTTTTAACACAAATGCACAGGTAAAATTAAGTAACAGTACAAAACAGACACAAGTAGTAGGAATTAGAAAACTGCACATATTAGTTCCTCATTTATAAAAAAAACAATTTGCTTTTCAAGAAAAGCAACGAGGGTTAGAAATGACATAAATTCAATGAACTGATAAAATCAATGACAAAGTAATGCAAATAAACTTTAAATGATGAATAGAAGAGAGCATATTAAAAAGCACCCACAACCAGAAACATAAACAGAAGTAGTCCATTAAGCAAAAAGAGAAGCAGCTGAGGAAAGGATATCATGTAAAGAAGTTTTTCAAAATAGAGGATTTTTTTTTTCATTTGTTTTGCTTTGCTTTAACCATCAATAAAGTAGTTGTAGATTCATCATCCTCAAGAACATATAGCGAATGGAGGAAAATGTTAAAGCATGGAGTAAGAAGCTTGTGGACTAATGATATTGTTGATACATGCCACTTTCATGTCTGTCATCTTTCATAACTTTGGAACACTGCTCATATTCGCAGATGGAAATAGAGATTGGCATAACAGACCAATATGGAAATGGAATTAATTGTTGCTTATAGAACAGAAAAATAATTGAGTAACTGCATTTGTTTTAACTGTTGCTGCTTTTTAAAAGAACTATACTTATGGGATTTTAGAACTACAATACTTTTGGACAGAAAATTGAAAGCTTCATGTAGGACTCTTATAGAAATAAAGCTCTGGGTTTGCATGCACAATTACTCTCAATAATCATTCCTGCACTTATCCAGGAACAAACATAACCAGCAACCATTTCTGAGTCCCAAAGAGCCAGTCTGACTTACACGTTCAACATTATGAACCTCATAATGAAGAATGTTCGTTGCTAAATCTTGTGAAAAAAGGAAATGTTAAAAATGCATACAAAGCAAACAAACAAGCAAAAGAAAAAGATGAAACATCCAGGGAAATAGATACATGTTAGCTCAACTGTTATCAGTGAAAACGTGTCATACATTTATGCTTATTATACAGTTTTTGGATTTCCAAACATAATCCTCATCACACGGATTTAAGTGAGATATTACATCATTTATTAAAAAAATATATATATTTTTTACTTTTAATGTACTTTTCTGAAAGGAGGGATGTGTATCATTCCAGAAACATGAATTTTACACTTGATATCCCTTATGTATGGAGATACACTCATACTCCTGTCTTCAGATAATGCATGCCTATCCTGGTATGTCACAGAATTAGTAAGAAATCTAGTAAAAGCAATAGTCTTTTATTTTTGAAGACAAGAAAAAATTGAAAAAAGAAAAATGACTGCATCTGACAGTCATTAATTGTTTTCCACTGTTGAGGATGTAAGCTGAGAGGAGGTGTGCTTGCTGGAATTTCTGAGAGATGACTGAATGTCTAGTTGTGATTGGGAGAACTACACAACCTACCTTTATCCACTGCAAAGCTGATTTTTATCACCAACCTCAGGAAAATACTTCTTAACAGCACTTTTACTTCCTTCCAACTTCCTATTTGCCTACTTCTGCTGCATTTATAATGCCACCTGTTCAAGTTATTCCATCAAATATAATATTTTTTCCAGGAAGTAAATACAGATACCTCTAGCACAAGGATTCACCTACTATTACTATTTGAAAATAATTTATTTACTGACACTTAATTTCACAGTTTTGTAGAAGGCCCTGTTTACAAGTATTCGCAGCATCAAATACATCTTTAAGATAGATGAAGGGGAAGTGATATTGTGAGGGGAATTTCTTCCTGCTTTATTGCATTCTTCCTGTCATTTAAAACAGCAATTCATCAAAACAAACAAACAAACAAACAAAACAAAACAAAACAAAACCCCACAAACAAACAAACAAAAAAACCAAGCTTAAAATATCATACTTTTGAACATATCATAAGCATTATGATTTCTTTTCATAAACTAAGGACAGGTGAACCTCAGAAATATTATTTTTATAAAAGTATCAAAAACAAAGAACATGTATAGTTAAAAACAGCTCTGCCAAAGACAAAATTCAAAAGGCCCTAGAAAGCTAATAGCATGAAGCCACACTTAAATAAGATAGGCTGAAATGACACAGTGATATTCGACTGCCACCATGAATCTTGCCCAATCATTTATGAATAAAAATGAATTTCTTACTGCAATTATGGTCCTTATCCAAAAGAAAGAATTTTTATGGACAATCTCACCTCCAGGTTATAACAATTAATTTTCTGAATACTGAAAATTTGTCAGTTCTCTCTCTATGGCTGGGATTAATCTATATAATGTTGAGTTGCAGCTCAATCATGCTGATCTTAACATCTATCTGAAAATCAGGACATGCAGAACTTATGTTCTGAAGGTAGAAAAAGAGTAACAAAGTCAGAAAGATTTTCCACTGCAGGAGAGTAACCACACCACTTTATATTCTACTGACCTCACTTTATATTCTACTGACCCTGAGGTCTTCAGCAAACTTGAATATATACAACTGAGGAAGAGAAAATTAATATGAGAACACACAGATAGAGACTTAAACACTGTAATCATGATTCTAATTGAATGCCTCTAATGGAGGTTTCAAACAGGTTAAACCATGTCTGGAAGAAATATTAATGTATTTAGTAGCTATTGGTCTAGTGGTTTGTTGGATTAAAATGACAAAAGGTAATTGCATAAGCAAACATCTCTAAATTTTGAGACTGTTAGAATGCAATAAAAGTTTTAAGATTTTGCAATAAACTCTTCAGAAACTGAATCAGCAACAGAATGTTATTGCACTTCTTTTTAATGATATATTATCTGGTTTTATATGCACGATAAGTAGGATAATTTATATGTCATTCAAGGAGATGTATCATCATTATTTGAAGATTTCATGTAAGAAAATATTTTACGCATACTCAGCATTATGAATCCCTCCTTGATGCCCAGCAATTTTTCAGGAAGAATCCTTTCTTTTTTTTTCTTTGAAGAATTGCATTCCTTTACAAAAGAGCAGAAGAGACAGCATCATCATAACAAAATCATTTTGGTCACCCTTTCAGTCCAAAGAGACAACTGGAAGTGTTCTAAGAGAGTGCTTGCAATTCTCTTTAGGATTTGAGAGGCCTGGAAGTTTAGAAGAGCTGATTCAACAGCTGAGCTAGTAGTCCTATTCTTGGAATGCTGTGCTAATTCAATGCTGGGATCCACCGCTCTTTCTTGGGTAAACACCTTTAGGTTGCCTGGGTGCCCACTAATCAACACATATCAGATCAAGCTTTCATTTGTGCTAAATAACGTAAATATGTTTATGACTGGAGAAGGTCTATATTCTTAATCCATATTTTCTCAAACCACTGGTCTAGTTCACTTGAATCCACACATTCAGCAAATAAATTATTTATGTAATAGTCCAGAGGTGCTTTGGATTACAGATTAACTCAAAATCAATAGATCTTCTCTGTCCTCATACCACAAAATATCTCCTTTAGAATAAAATGTTTATGAGGGCTGCTATGAAAGAAATGCCTCCTATTTTATTGTGTAAGACCAAAACATCAGAGGAAGATGTTGGTGGTATGGCAATAGAAATGGAACTTTCCCATCAATGTTCTTTTTCATTTTGTTGCCTTGTGACAGACTGCAGCAGAGGGGCAGTTTGACACAATGGCATCAGACATGGAAGTGTGTATGAAGCAAAGGTGTGCAACTGATTTCCCTCATGAGGAAAAAACTGCACATTCTGCAACTCATACTCAATGTTTACAGAGACCAAACAGTGGATGTGAGCACAGTGAGGTGGTGTGTTTCAGCAGTGGTGACACCAAGAGCGGGTCACCTCTGCTGGTGTAGATTTTTACATGGGGCATGCAGGTTCTTGATAACTGCTAGCAAAAATGCATAGCTACTGACCAGGTTAAAAAAATAATGTTTTGCAGCCAAGGATTTGTTCTATCAAATAGTGTTACTGCGCTCTTTTTATCTGTTGGAGCAACCTACACAATTAAGGGTGAGCATAATCATTCTTGGGCTGTAGTGACCATGCTGTGGATGAGGCCATGATCATAGAATCACAGAATCACCAAGGTTGGAAAAGATCTACAAAATCATCCAGTCCAACTGTCCACCTATCACCAATAGTTACCTTTAAACCGTGTCTCTCAACAAAATGTCAGAACGTTCTTTAAATACCTCCAGGGTTGGTGACTCCAGCACCTCCCTGGGCAGCCTATTCCAGTGCCTGACCATATTTTCGGAGAAGTATTTCACAGTATCCAGTCTGTATTTCCCCTGGNGCCAGTAGCCAGCTGGATTCAACTCCATTCACCACCACTCACTGGGCATGGCTGTCCAGACAGTTCCTACCCAGCAAAGAGTGTACTTGCCCACGCCACGGGCTGCCAGCTTCTGCAGGAGAATACTGTGGGAGGCAGTGTCAAAGGCTTTGCTGAAGTCTAGGTAGACTACATCAAGAGACTTTCCCTCATCCGTCAGATTGGTCATTAGATCATAGAGGGAGATCAGGTTGGTCAAACAGATTCCTTCATGAACCCATGTTGGCTAGGCCTCATCCCCTGGTTGTCCTGCACATGCCGCATGATCTCCCTCAAGACAATCTGCTCCATAACCTAGGCTGATCCCAGTGCCAGGGAAACAGGCCGGTAGTTCCCCACATCCTCTCTGTGACCCTTCTTGTAGATGGTAGTCACACTGGCAAGCCCCCAGTCTTTTGGGACCTCACCAGTTGACGAGGAGCGTCGACAGATGATGGAAAGCAGCTCGTCTATCACCTTTGCCAGTTTCCTCAGCACTCTTGGGTGAACCTCATCCAGCCCCATGGACTTGTGGCAGTCCAGTTGGAGTAGTAGGTCTCTGACTGTTTTCTCCTGAATTGTAGGAGGTTTATTCTGCTCCCCAACCGAGACTTCCAAGTGGAGTACCCTGAGGATAACTTTTAAAGACAGACGTAAAGAAGGCATTGAGAACCTCAGCCTTTTCCTTATCCTCAGTGGTCATGTTCCCAGCCTCATGCAGTAAAGAATGGAGATTCTCCTTGGTCATCCTCTTACTGTTGATATATCTGTACAGGAGTTTCCTGTTCCCTTTTACCCCAGCAGCCAGGTTGATCTCAAGGAATACGGGTCTGGTAAAGAGCAGAGTCGGGACTCTTCAGAAGAGAGAATTTCCAGCTTAAGGAATTATTATTTAAGGAATTATTAAATGAGATCCACTGGAACACTGTACTTAGGGACATAAGAACAGAGCAGCATTGACAGCTCTTTAAGGAAACCCTTCTGGAGAGCTCAGGAGCTCTCCATCCCCAAGCGTAAGAAATCAAGCAGAAGTGGCAGGAAACCAGCATGGTTAAGCAAGGACCTGCTGGTTAAATTGAGAGATGAGAAGGAAATACAGAGGCAGAGGAAGCGGAGATATGTGTCCTAGGATGAATACAGGGATGTCATCTGGACATGCAGTGGTAGGATCAGGAAAGTCAAGTTATAGGTGGAACTACACTTGGC
The DNA here is from genome assembly GCA_013399175.1 of Odontophorus gujanensis. Classification (NCBI taxonomy): domain Eukaryota; kingdom Metazoa; phylum Chordata; class Aves; order Galliformes; family Odontophoridae; genus Odontophorus; species Odontophorus gujanensis. The sequence goes on from VXAB01011658.1 coordinate 231,980, forward strand.
AAGGGATGTTAAAAATAACAAGGGATTCTATAGGTATATTGGTCAGAAGAGACAGGCAAAGGAGAATGTACCCCTCTGAGAAATGAGAAGGGAGAACTGGCTTCAACAGATATGGAAAAGGTTGAGCTCTTTGTCTCAATCTTTACTTCCATACCTCTCACATGTCTGAACCTCTAGGTTCATAGGAAGAGAATCCCTCTCAAAAGCAGATCAAGTTAGAGACAGCCTCATGGGACTGAATGCATACAAGTCTATTGGAGCCAGCTACGTATTAGGGGGAAATTCTCTACTCAGAGGGTGGTGAGGCACTGTACAGGCTGCCCAAAGAAGTTGTAGATGCCCTGTTCCTGGAAGTATTTGAAGCCAGGTTGCCCTAAGCAGCCTGATCTAGTGGGTGGCAATCCTGCCCGTTGGCAGGGGGTTAAGAATTAGACATTCTTTAAGGTCCTTTCCAACCCAAGCCACTCTATGATTCTATAATGGGACTTTCTTATCTTGCTGAAGTAACCTCACTGATTCTAATGGAAGCGTAATGGAAGCATCATGATAATAAACACACATTTATGGAGCAATACCAGTTACATTAATGTTAAAAATTAAACTACCTAATGAGGAGTGCACCCTGAGCTCTAAAAATAATTGGCTTTAGAAAGTTTTACTAGGCAGTAAAAAGTGATAATCCACTGTGTTACTTAATGAATTTAAAAATTAATGTGACTAACTTTCCTCTTATACTCTGATTCTTCAAATTTTTCCAATGCTAATTTTCAATTAACGACATGAAAGCAAATTATTTATTTTTTAAACTGAACCATAACATAAAGCAACAAATTTATCTTAGGCAAATCATAGAATCATAGAATCATAGGGGTTGGAAGGGACCTCAAGAGATGAGTCCAACCCCCCTGCCAAAGTAGGTTCCCTACACCAGGTAATAGAAAAATAAAAATAGAAATAAATAGAAATAGAATATAAAATAAATAGTATAGTAAATAGAAATAAGCTTTATAGAAGAAAATGTTTGAAGTAGTCTACAAAATCTCCAAGTAATAAAACATATCAATTTCCAATTTTTTGTAATCAAGGTCAAATCATACACTTGAAAATCCTATTTTTAAAACATTATATACTCAGATTGTTATTACGTGAGCATGGAGAGATAAATATTGCTGCAATGAAGCATTCAGAGTCTTTCTGTGCACAAAAATGTATTCAGATCCTCATTAAAGATGCTCATCAATCTCATGCATTCATTGAACAGACAAATTATCTAAATATATTTTATACTTTTTTTTTACTGAAAAAATGGCTCCAGGATTTAAATTATTCATTACTTACACCAGTTCTTTGAACTTCCAAGAAAATTGCTCTTTGAAATGATTTCTCCCAAACTGCCAACTCGCTGCCCAGCTCTACGTTGAAACAATGACTCTTGCCATGTCCAACCATAACACTGAAACAATAGGGTCTGTGGTCTTCAAAATCAAAGTCCTGATGAATACCAAAATACAAGTTCGCTTGTAGCCAGCAATCATCAGCAAGCCAGAGCTGAAAGACATGTTTCAGAATGTGATTCTTCATGTAGCAGAACAAATAAAGCAACACTGTCCTTTCAGTGGCAGATACTTGGATATGTTATGTTATTATCATTTTGAAGAAACTTTCTGACCATTAAGCCATATTTGCAAAATTCTCTCTTTGCTTCTTATTCATTCCACCTAGTATCATGTAATCTAAGCTACTTCAGTAGTTAAAAATTACTGTCAAACTTATCTAAGCAACGCGCACCCAATTAAAAAGGAGCTTGTACAATGTATTGTTTATAGTGAGAAGAAAGGACATTTCTTAATTGTTTGAATACACTTCAAGAACTGTCTATAAGTCTTACAGATGAATATAACTACTGCATTCTAACTAGATTTCAATCTCCTAAATGCCCATGAAACCAGCACTCTACAAAGCATACAACAAATCATTCAGGAAATAATGATGTGAGCTTTCAAATACCCCCTAACAGCTTCCAGTACTGCTCTGCTATTAAAAGGGGAATGAAATGGGATCCTGCCATCATCTTCCGGATGAAGAAAATGAGAAATTTCACATTAGCCTTTCATCATGACAAACATCCTTGTAAAAGAAGGTTTTGTAACTGAAAACAAACTTTCTCACAAGAAGCTTCCCTAATATTTCAAGTGACTAGCATAGAGAAAAAAAAACCCCTAAATTTAAATCTTTCACAGTGAGTACTTTCAATTTTTTTTTAGTTTATATTTATCAGGGCCTTTTTCCATCTCCATTTCTCTAAAACGACGTGGAGCAGAAAAGATTGAAAAACCATGAAGAAATTTACAAATGGAATCTTATTTCTCATTTTGTAATGTCACTTGCAATCAGAATTTTATTTCTCTAGCACTCCACACTAAGTTTGGGAGAGCTGACTCAGATTAAGCAGATCTGAGGTAAAAGCAGTAACGCTGGAGTGGACATAGCTGGCTTTGAAAAGATCAGAATGTAGCTCTTTATTGGCGCCTAAGTCCTAGAATCTCATAGTCAAAGATTCTTTAAATTTCCAATTTATTCTTTACAAGGGTTCTAATAGTATATCATAGCCTAGCAAAGCTTGGAAATTTTGTGCACATAAAAGCAATCTAACAACTGGGATTTGAGCATCCAAGTGTAACCTAAAATACTAAAAGACAAATGTTTAAAAGTACAGGGTCTTGCATCCTTCCCGTTCTAGATGCACAAACTACCAACTTCACAGGACAGCAGTGAAGATCCACTTTTAGTAAGAAAAAGTAGAGAAAACAAATGATTCAGCAGTGCAATCTTCCCTGTGTACTGCTCTCGTATTCATAAGATCAAAGTATTTCAGACAGGAACTGAAAATTCTGTTTGTGCTGGTGAATTAAGCCGGCAAATCTAAATTTACGTAATTTAATTGCCTAATCTGTTAAATTATGGATATTTGAGGGGATACCTCAGAGGCAATATATAATTGTACCAGGGTACATGAGACTTTGTTGTCAAAAAGAGGCCCTACAGCTAGCATAGGAGAAAACAGACTTTAAGCAGTTCAAAGCTACTTTCTGGTGCTTCTCTGCACTAGTAAAAAGAAAACTGATATGAAATAAATGCATGCCATCTCGTGTTCAGTACCCATGGAGTAACAAGTATTAAGCCTACGTGTACTTCAATACATCAGTAGTACTCATCCTGGCTGTTAGACTAATGTATTTTTGCTGTATACTTTTGTATTTAGAAATGTGATTTGTGAAATACTATACAATAAAAGAAAATCAAATGTCTTGAAGACAGGTTGCTTTAAAAAATACATCTAATCTTATCACTCCCGAAAAATACTGTTTTTCACTAAGAGTTCCAGTAAATACAGAGCACGAAGTAAATTTAGGAGGAAATACATGAGATACATTTTCAGTAACCTGGCTATTACCATTAAATGTTTGTGCATATGAATTTTAATTCACATATTTGCATATCATTGTGAATTGAAGTATGTATTTATATGCATGTATACACACATAATCTTAAAATACAGGAAAAGTTTGGTTATAAAATGCCCTTCTCATATTGGATGCTTATTTTGTATTTTTAACTCTTAATGCTTAATGAACATAGGTGAGACACTTACAGCTGAGTAACAGGGGCATCTTCCCTTTAAAACACAAAAGCACTCTCCACCACGGCTTTGCAGCAGTTCTAACCAGCTCCTGAAAATCCTTAAAAACACCCTCCCAATCTGTGGTTTTTACAACATAAACTCCACCTTTCAGTCTACAATATAGAAACTAATCTCTTGAGACTTTTTCCATCTTTTTGGATTTGTTCAGTTTGCCTCACTGCCATTTATATCAAAGAATCAACAGAAAAGATGTTAAAGTGCTGAATTTGAGCTTTTGCACTCTAGTTAATGTATTCATGAAGACTAGCAATTAAGCATTAATTTATTAAAATGTCAAGAACATTAAAGAGTTGAATCCTTGGTAGTTTACTTCCCATTTCTTTTTCTTAATGAAAAAGTATCAGAGAATGTGATTTAAGGATAAACTATCCTTGAAATTACCAGAATATTTAAAGAAGGGGTGACTTTCAAATCAGTAGTAACATTTCAAGGAGAAAAGAGTAAAAGCATAACCCACAGCAGAGAAAACCTTTTCAAAAAGCATGAGTATTTGTTTCGTTGTTGCCCAAATTATCTATCTGGATAATGTAAATTCTAAGAAAATTAAAGAAGACAGAATAAATAATCAGGGTTGGATTCTCTGCACTTTGCTGCTGTCTCAGTGATGGTTGGGATCTGTTCACACATACCCATGACCAGTCATGGTCATATTAACCTACATCCTCAAGAGCAGGATTGAGCTCCTGGCTGAGCAGCCTGTGCTCTGGAGCTCAGCTCTGGTCTGGAACTCCAGGAGTGTCAGGTTTCTCGGTAAGGCACTGGCCAAGACCCTTGCCTCTCTCATTTCTGTCAGAAAAGGGAATCACCCCTTCCTGTCCAGTGAAAGAAGGCTTACAAGAGTATAAAAGCAGACAGCAATGGGCTGAAACTGCCAAACTTTCACTTACAACTGCAAAATTGGCATCTGACATAGGGCTATCTGAGCAGCCAGTTAACAGAGCTGACATTGCTCTCAAATGCGGATGTCAGTGCAAGGCTGAGACCTCTCTCTCTATATATACATATTGTCTGTGCTGTCCTTATTCTGTTGTTTGTAACTTCATTGTCTTTTTAATTTATTTATTTCTAAATTAGAATCCTCAAAATTGACGTAGGAAATATAACACTGCTGTGGAAAGTCAGTTAGCTGCTTAGACAAGCAGTTTGAGCAGACAAGACATAGAAACTGCCTGTCACTCCATTCTCCAAACAATTTGGTCATTGAGTGCAACAGGTAACAACACTCTTTGTGCTGAACTGGGAGGAATGCTACTGTCGGGTCTTTCCTTTTGTACACTGCCCCAATTAACTGTTTTGCACCAGAGAAGCATCCACAAGGAGTACTCCATTAACTGCGCAGTTCTCCTTTGGCAGCGTTGTAAAGCCAGGATCTGTACCAGTAACACAGCAATATTCCTTCTCTACAACAGAACACAGCTCAAAGGAGGAACACCAGAGGGAAGGACAGCAGCTGGTGAGAAGTAGAGCTTGTTTGGAATTTTTCACTGGAACAACATAACAGGAGACAAAATTTTCTTTTTTCTTCCTTGAGAATGTTTTTGGTTTTTCTTTGTCAGGAATATCTTTTATCTAGATCTGCAAAGCTGTTTTTGATTAGCTGATAAGAGCGAAATTAACCTTTCTGATGCAACTACTTAGAAAATATATTCTGTAAGTCAATTATTTAAATGGACCAATAAGGTTTGCTCTAAATCCTTCCTTGCTATAAGCTAGACAGAAAATATGATGTTACCTCTAGATGGTGGAAAAAATAAAGAACTTTAAGGTGCACAAATGGACATTGTTGCCCCTTTTATGGTAATAACAACTATCATGTTATCAAATCAAGAATGGGAGCATTGTATACTTCTTATTACTCAAATAAAAGCATCTTTATGTAGAAAACATTCCTCATTACATTCACTTAAAAATCTAAGTTACTAGGAAAATAACATTGTCCAGCTTCTTTATGATTAGCTAACTGTCAGTATTTCATGTCTAATTTTCACATGGAAAAAAAAACACTCTTCATTTTGGGAGAACTTAAGAAACTTGCTCACTTGGAGCTTAATCCATTTTCCATATTCTTTTATACTTATATAAGTACTGCAACAATCACTGTAAAAAGGTTCTACTACAACAAATAAGCTACTTGAATATTAGTTACTCCTAATTGAGATTAAACTGATCTCAACATCAACAGGAAGAGGCAAACTTTCTTTAATATATATGATAAGATAGTTATTGTTCAGAAACCTACCTTGTGAATTTTAAATAGAACCTCACAGAGGTTATACATTTTTTCAGCTCGTACCCAGTCTAGTGTGCTTACCTATAATATCAAAATACAATATTAAGAACAAATTCCTCTTCATTCTAAAATCATTTAAAGATGAAGAAAATATCAAGATTTCACCAATCATTATTCTATCAGACGCTTTAAAAATGAACAACTGTTAACTACATTTAATATCTAGCATTTAGAAAAGACTGTCAAATAGCATTCAAGGTTTTTTTTCTTTCTTTTTTTCCAGACACAGTATCTACATGAGTCTTACTATAATTAAAAGGTATGATTTAATTAGAGAGATTTCTTTTCAATTATCACTAAAGTGTGATGGAAACCTCTTTGTAATCTCTCTGGTGAGATACATAATAATATTTACTTTCACTGTGCTAACATACAGAACCTTCTCAAATACAGAGATACTCAGCTGCATATCTCAATTTAATAAAAACTTTAGCATAAGCAGACCAAGATGTGTTCATAAATACATGATTCAGTTGACATACACTTAGGGCAATGTTATCTTAATATTTATATTAAAAACTGAAAAGGCTTATGTTTCTACAATATTTGAAATTAAAAAGCTTGTCAGCTGTGCACACAACAATGAATACTAATAAATGGATTTTATTTTCTTTTGGTTTTGTTACTTTATCTTGTTCACATTACAAGCTATTAAAATTTGACAGTTGAAATGACAGTTGAAGATTTTTCCTTAAGACTAGGTCACGGCATCCTGTGCTAATCTATTTTCTATTAAAAACAGTATCTAGCCCACATAGCAAAAGAAAAAGAGAACCTATGTATGAAAAATTCCAGGTTACATATTTTCGAGCAAAATTCTAACTCTTGGTGAATTAATAGGAATATCTGTATAGATTTATATAGAATTTGAGTAAACTGAACTCTGAAGCTTTTAGCACATGGAAATCAGTGACTGTTAAAACAGCCTGGATGCCTTAAAATACCAGAGAAGATGCAGCTTAGTTTTTTCCCCCCGCTTCATTTTCCTAGGGAAGAGAGCAGATCAGCTCTCTGAAAGTATTAGCAATAACAAAACTTAGCTACAGATCATCTGGGTTTTGTGGATAGAACTTAACCAGGAAAGAATGGTGAAAACCTTTACCTGATAATTTCTCTCAGTATACGTAATAGAAAGAACTTCAGCTGTAGTACATAAATCTTGCTCCTATTGGTTTATAGAAACATGACTGATATTTCTATTTACATTTATATTTATATTTTCACTTTCAATTGGATTTCATCATCTCCAAACTTCAGTGGTAATAAAATGATGATAATCCACATCACAACAACACTGAAGAAAACTGTTGTGACTTCTGGTTATCAAAATGTATTTCACTGAGAGCTGTTGGAAGAATAAGGCAAACTTCGTGTTACTGTCTGTCTAATCTTATATGTTTTTTTATTCACAATAATTAAAATTAATGAACACTACAATTAGTCCTCTTCTGTATATGTTTCAAAGCAGTGTTTCAGAACTGAATTCTGTAAATGGCAAGTATCTCACCTAAACCTAGACACCAGTAATATTTGACTTGATTTTAATNCTCCTCTCGTAGCCCCTTTCCATAAGATTGATGTGCAGACCTTGGAAATACTTTTTATCTTCAGCCACTGAAAGAAGTTTGTAACAAATTTATAGTAGATCGTTAATTTCTAGATGATTGGATTTAGATGAGATGAATCATCTACTGCGAAAGGAACTGAAGATCTCCAGAAAAGAAAGTTCTGCAACCACTTATTTTCAGAATATAAAGGGACTCGTACTTTAGGGTTCCCAATGTGAAACTTCTAATATTTTATTGGTCAAGTGAGAAGTATCACTTGAATATAATGCATGCTACATACTTTCTCACTGTATTATATTATGAACAATTTCTCAATACAAATTAAATCTCAAACCATAACTTAATGGCAACTTTCAAAGTACTCAGAAATACCAACAGGAAATTTGTCAGATTTAAATCAAACAGTAGTAGTCTGAGAAAATTAATTTTAAGCAATTTTTGACATTATACTCGTCATCTTATCACATCATGTCAGTGGTTTACGGTTATAAAACCATGACACACCACAAAACTTAGGATATTTTAGTCATATGTTACTATTTCCATTAATCCCTTCCTTCATGTAAGGTTCAATATTTTATTTCAGTTTTGCTTTTTGATTTTTGCCAAGAGTAAGGAATCACAAAAGATTAAAAACAATTGGAATTGAGAAATTATAAAGCCAATTAAAAAATAAACATTATACTTTTAAATATGTTTATTTACAACAAGTACTGTACACCTTTCTTGATCCTTACTACGCGACAATATTTTTTACTTTGACAGTTGATTTGAAAAAATCATTAAGTAAAATAAAATAATTAAAGGACAAGTTGGCTGGGGCCCTGAGCAAGCTTATCTAGTGCCTGATTTAGTGGTTGTCAATCTTGTCCATGACATGGGGTTGAGAACTAGGTGATCTTTGGGGACTGTTACAACATAAGCCATTCTATGATGAATAGTACAAGTTTTGACCTATTATTGTTGACCCTCAAAGGAAATCTTCATGCTCCTTATAAAATAAGGCTTACAGCCTAAAATGGTGGCCAGTTCACTATTTGATCTGCTGTTTATGAAACTTCATTTAGTGACACGGTCTATAACCTAAAAACAGGGGAGATATTGTTTAACGTTTGGTTCTATATTTTGTTTCTATTCCTGTAGATTAATTTAAATTCTTGTAATTCTTTTCTGGTACTAATGATGGGAAATGGTGACACTGCTGTGCTATTAAATTCTTTCTGAACACTCCAGTCTCGTCCTCATTACCTTTGAATTTCTTTCATCTTTTGATTCTCTGTAACCTCTTAAGACATTTTCAGCAGAGATAGCTAGTAATCACAGATCACAACCAGCACCTGTATAAGCCAAGATTTTCTTTTACTGTGAGTATCAGAGAAAGACCATCATACCTAAAGCCAAGTGAAACAGACTGAATAGAATGGTGTGCAAGGTCATTTTAAGAAATGGAAACATAACACAAAGGAATACTGGAATCCAAAGAGACAGCTGACATTGCTATAATTTCCATTTTGGAACCATTGTGGTATGCTTAAGTTTAAAATGTTGTTAATGTTTGCACATGATCACAAATTATTATATAATTATAGTCAACTAGAAAAAATTGGAAGGAATCAGAGAAACACTCAGAGGACCAGAGAGATAATAAAACAGAACTAGGATATAAAAATAGAAATCTAAAGTTAAAATTTTAAGTCCACGAGAGACTGAAATAAACACTTACAACAAACAATAGCAAAATAAACACAGTTACAAAAATGCTAAGTATTCAATTACGTACTTCTTAGTGTTTCTTGTAAGCAGTTCATGTTTTCTAAACCAGCACAACAGATTTAAGAAACTACACTACGCTATTCAAATCTTCTAGTTTTAATTACTAGAAGTGATCTAGAAGAATTAGATTCTACTAGAAGAATTACTAGATCACTTCTACCAAGTGATCTCAGCAAATATTCCAAATATACTTAGTTTTGGATGTATGTATAAATAATTCTTTTTTTCATAAAAAACTGTTATAATTTAAAATACAATGGAGGAAAAAAAAGGTTGAATGCATATTCCACATACAAGTAGTAAACAGCAAACTGGAGAACACTTATTACCTAAAAAAATTCTGTAATGAAACCAATACCAAAATATTTGCTTGATTATTCATACATCAGCACTAAGGATTATACTATGTATATGGAAATAATGGTCTGCATTTAATTGAGCATCCAATCCACCTAGAAGTACCAAAATTGTAGAGGTAAAAGATGAAACACTTCTGTAGTTTATTTCACTGCCCTCTTTAACAACGGGAAAAAATGAGCCAAATATAACTCCTAAAAATTATGAAGAGATTTTTAAAAACACAGTACACAATACATCAAGAAATGGTCTTCGGATGAACTGTGATACAGCATTGAAAGATGGCTAAAGATGTCTAAACCATCTAAAACTAAATGCTACAAAACATAGACCAAATAGCAGTCAGATCCTAGCAATAAAGTGAAAAAAAAGAAAAAAAAAAAAAAAGAGTTAGAAAGTTAATCAGAAGCATCCATAGTCAAGCCTATGCCTCACAACTCATTTCTTCCTGTTTCCTGTTATTTTACATTGGCATTATATATAGCGTGCATTTACAAGTATTTGGAAATCACACGGCAGTTCTTTCTCACATACAAGATGCTGCTAAATTATGAATGATTCTCTGCAACTTTTTTCAAAGATTAAACAGATAAAATACAGTACATTAGTTTAATAACTTTTTTTTTCTGTTACAGCCATGCTAATGTTGAATTTATTCTTTTTTTGAATTTTCTGATTGCCCAGTAGTCTAATTTCAGTGCTATTTAATCACAGTGAAAAAGACAGTTTTGTAATTAAGGATAACACAATTCCAAAGGAATGTCTACTTTAAGACTTGAATTTTAAACACAATATTGAATTGTAAGTAAGACATAAAAAATCAAATGAGTTCAGTCTTCCCAAACATACAGCACATACTCAATAAGTACAAATCATTTCAGTTATCTGGAAATTTTTAATAGCATTAAAAAAAAAAAAGTTTACTTTAAGTGACAATTTTGAACAATATCTCAATTTCTTCTAGGATAGAAATTCAGAACTGTTTCAAGATCTGAAAATGGGCAGAAATATATCAGATACTTTTAGAATGTATTAAAATACTGCTTGTATATTAGCACTTCCAAAAGAATAATTCCTATTTGTGCCATGGTAATTTTCATATGTGCAGTTTTCACAAGTGTGTCATATTTCAAATACAGCAATCTGTAATTTAAGTCTGCAAGTTTTTAAAATACAGTTACATGATCCACTTTAAGGGTGCATAAAAACATTCTCTCTTAAGCAAAATTTTCTTGATATTTATTTTTAATATAATGCTTCCATATTTTTAGAAGAACCATCTTAGATACTGTGGAAACAGGTTATAAATAGAATATTACTTTTCATAGATTCTTTCATATTACAGAATTGACATTTGGTCTACACTTCTCTTGATTTTTGTGCATGGATATTCATACATTTCCCATTCTTATGGAAGTTAGCAGCTGTATTTCCACTCATGATCCTCTACACACAAAGAAAAAGAGTAAAAATTATACCAGATGCTTTCATAACCAGTTGCAAATTTAAGAGTGAGGGCATTACAAATAAAGATAACTGTACAATTTGCAGATCATCTACTCTGCATACACTACTGAGATTCATTGATTCATCACACAAATAGCAATACAATCAGAGCAACATCTCTAAAATAAAACATAATCAGAAACTCTTATCTTCTAAAGATCAGACAAGATAAAATATTTTATTTTTGCAACAAAACAATCCCAAATTTCATCTTTCATTCATAATAATAATTGAAAAAAACCTCTGTAGAATGGATGTTAAGAGCAGTACCATTAAATATCTCTAAATATAGTGAAGCTTCTCTCTCCATGATTTTGTCTGGGGATGTTATATTTCCAGCTACAAAGCTGGAATGCAATATAGAACTGGCGTCTGCGTGCAGCACTCACTGGCAGTTTCTTGGGGGCCCTGGGACCTCAACACAGGGTCTGATAGGGTAGGATCCCTTCAGCCAGGGTCCATCCCATCACACTGTAGTGTATTCACAGCAGCTTAGTACCCATTGTTCTTATCACTCACTAACACCCACCTGCAGCAGGAAAGGGGAAGTAGATAAAGCAAAACCAAGGAAGGTCATAGGTAAGGAAACGAGTGTAAAAATAAATTTTAAAAAAATCACACTCCACTCATCCACAATTAAATTAATGTTTTGTGTTGTTTTTGTACTTTAATTGGATTGTAGGAATCAAATGAAAATTCTTCCAATTACTTAACATAAGGACATAAATAACAAAGAAATAAAGAAAAAAAAACCCACAACTTTTCTCAAGATGCGCTTTTGCATTTTGAAGAGTACTACTGCATGACAATTAAAAAGAGGATTGAAGTTAATAGGAATCCCTGGATTTAGAACTTCAATCAAGAGAAAATGTTACTGATAGCTTCAATCGAAGTATAAAAAATACGGTTTGAAGAATACGTACATAGGTAAGGTAAATTAGATAGCACAGAAGTACAAGACGAGATTTTAACTGGATCAGCTGAAGAAACTGGGAGACTAACCACCTTCTAAGCAATAACATAATAAAGCTATTTAATTGAAATTGCATTCTAATTTCACATATTGTTCTTTAGATTTGTTTGAAGTGATGGCTCTCTGGAAGGAATAGATTAAAGAAGCCAATGTGAAAAGTAATAGGTCAATCCCACACCGGTATACAAAATTCACATTCATTTACTATTAGTATGGATGGAGTATTTCAGATGTAACCTCTCTCTAAGAAAAGGGTTACTAGCAACTCATTACATCTACAAAAACTAAAACAAAAAGCTAAATTTAAAAATATTGGCTGTAACTAGCTAGAGAAAATGTGAACTTAGAACCTTTAAAAAGTAAAACCACTACATGTCCTGTTGAGAATTCTTTGAGCTATCCAGATACGGTATCATTTTCAGAAGAACTTGAAAGAGGTTAAATATCTAAAGCTTATTAAAATTAAAAGGTATTTACGGCTTTAACTTCTTTTGAAATCTCAGCTGACAAATTCACTCGGTAAGGCAAAGTAAACTCAGACATAACAAACAGGTTTCCATTTACAACTGAACTGTAGCAAAAAATACTACACATATATATATATTTTTTACCGGTGGAGTACTGAAAATGTAGAATGATGAACCCTTCAGTGCTAGAAACTTGAATTTGTAGAGCTGAGATGAATCAGTTCCTTCAAGTCTCTCATGTACCCATCCCATATGTATGACCTGTAAAAGAAAATAATTGAAGATCAAAGCTCTACATTTTTCAGAGAGACATCTGAATAGGTTAAATCTTTCCACAAGGAGAAGTGGTCATCTTGAGTTAGGATGTAGCATTTTCTTCATGTTTTCCTTCCTATCATTACCATGCTCTTGAACCTCTTAATCATATCAATAAGACAAATCAGGTCAAAAGCCCTCAAAGAAGCTAAATATATACAGTACAAATTGACTGAATTGCTCCTATTCCAACCGGTGAAATTAATAGATCTGCATATACTGTGTGTCTACATCATATAAAAATGAGAAAAGGTGGATTTCATAAGAAAAAAACCGTAACAATTAAAGTGTTCCAAGACAGTGAATCTGTCTATATTGTAAGGTTCCATAAATAATTACCATTTTAAAAGTCACTGTATTTCACTTGAGCTAGCAGAAATGCAAGGTGTACTGAAATGGTACAGCCATAAGTTTATAAACCTACATACAGTGCAGTCAAAACTTGGAAATACTAGAATTTCAGATCCTTAAACCTATAAAGAAATACATCTGAGTAAGCCATTAGATTGATCTGAAATTTAATAACTTTCTGTATGCTTGTGTTTGTCATTGTTAACAAAGGGTCTTTGTCACACTAATTGTTTTGCAGTGTTTACATACATTTTAGCTCATTACAATGATTAATGTTCTGCTGGAATTAAATGTCAACTTCATCAGTTATATGTTTTCTCTAACAGTATTACAGTATGTTTCTTTATATTTCAGTTAGATTAATCTTAAGAAAACGTAACATTAAGTAGGGGAGCAGCCTTCCTTTCTGAGGTAAATGCAAATTTCTAAAGGAAAAACACTATATTTTGGCAGTAGAATATTAAGAATGTAGTTTCTCACCTAAAAAAGTAACCTAAATGTACACAAAATGAAACTTACAGTGTTTAAAAGGAGCGCATTATCCTTGAAACAGGTGACCCTAGAATTATCTACCAACCTGAATATTTAGCTATTACTGAAAATTCTTCTGATTTTCACTTAAGCATACACTTAATGAAAAATACTGACTAATACAGGAGCATAAATGTCCTAACACTTGTGAATATTCTGAGTCTACAGAACACCGCTGAAAACCTGAAGAAATTATTCATTAAATCACATGAAAGCTTCAGCATTTGTTCTATGGACACGTTTTGGAAAACAAAAACAAAATGAACAAACAACTGCAAAGATCTCCAGAATGCATTTTTATTGAAAACTTGGTGTGTGTATGTGTAGTTACTGCTATTAGAGTAAAAAATTAAGTAGTAAAAAAAGGTAGGAAACAGCTAACAGTTTAGAAGTACATTCACAGTTTTGTATCATGAAGATTTCACTTTTATTTTTTTTTAATTATTATATGAAACTTACAGCTTATAGCAATCAAATTGTTTGGGAATAGCGATATAGCTCAATATGTTGAACAGTACTCTGCTTCTACTGTACTCTTCTATTGAGCTCCAACATTAACATTCTAAAAAGTCCAAAGAAATAGCACAATAAATACAATAGGCTTTTCAATTCTCACTTTGCTATTGTGTAAATCCCGTAACTCTCATCAAAATGTTGCATCTATACTAGTCAGTAAAGGTTTAGTAACAAAATGTTCAGTCACTTTAATGTTTTAATAATATATGACAAAGTATCATTGATAAACCAAACTATAATAAATATTGCTTTTATCAGCATAATCATATAGTACTAAATAATCCAGAGGAAAAAAACAAGTACGTGCAAATTGCAAAATCTGAACAATATTTTCCTTTACATTCTTAAATTAATGCATGCAATTCATTAACCTATGTGAGTACTAAATAATGTATCGATTACATTGAGAAGGATTTATCTCACTATTGCAATCATCATTATCATCATTGCCATCATAATCATCATCTTTTATCCTTAAAGCAGCATTTACTAAAGAATTTTGGAATTATCTACAATGTCAAACATCAAAACATAGTCACAGATAGTCTTCAGCTTGTCCAGGCCATTCAACAAACACCACATATATTAAACCAACTACATGACTCATCCTGAAAAATATAATAATATATCTAGCTGCAAGCCAAAAATGTACATTTAGTATACTAGATCAGAATTTCTTAGAAGTTCTTAGCTGAAACTGAAGGCAGGATGGTATCCAAAGTCTGCAACTCCATTTTTCAAGCGTCTTTTCACTCCAAACTATGTATTAGTTTTTGTTATTGACAGTAAAATTTTTAGCTTGATTTATGTAGTTGACAGAAATCAAAGGTTGTCCTGTAAGCATCAGTCTTAAGTACCAACTGTAGTACAAAAGTCAGCCATAACCTTCTTTTTACTTAGAGAAAGGGTACTGAATTTCTCTAACTTGAAGTAAAAGATCTCTTTGCAATGAACACATCCTTTTTGCCAAAATTTTCCATCTGTGACACGGGGATAATACCCTTACTTATTTTATAGAATTTGTATGAAGACTCAGCCACTCTTGTATTCTTATCTATGTCTGCAAGATGTGGTAGCAGAGCCAAACGTTCTAGCCCTGATTTAGTGTAGCACTTAATCTTTTATGTAATTCTCTTGAGAATGTAATGTATTTTGCTACCAACACAGAATGCATTTTTTGATTAGCTGCAGACATACTTCTGGGCATGTGTTGTAAGTTTTTTTGCTGAAATGGAACTGTATTATTTTTATTAGAGTCACACAATACTGTGATTAGTCTTCCTGAAATAGATCAGCATTAAAGTTGATTCTTCACATTACAACCAGGTGTTTCTTTCTAACTACTAACATCTATAAAGTGAACGTTAAGCTGTCCCAAGGGCCATTTGTAGAGTCTCTTTCAACCTCAGACAAAAATGAATAATGCAATAATGATTGTATTATTGTATTGGGATATATAATATATGATTGTATTGGGAATGAGAATCTCTTTCCGAAGGAATGGTTCACTGAACTATTACAACATTCTATTACTGTATTTAACTTCTCATTCAACTAAATTCTTACGAAAAAAAAAATATATAAATATGGCTACCTAGTAATTCCTCAAAAGCTAAACAGTAATACTTCAGTTATATTTCAAATACATTGCTCTCAATATTAGTCTGCTTGACTAAAACAACTTACAAAACTTCAGTTCCAGGAAGAACTTTTATAAAAATATACATAAAAAAAACAACAAACAATATATGATCAAAGCAAACACAGTACTAGAATCATTAAAAACATTGAGACCTTTTTTTTGTTTCTAAATTTTATTATAATTCACAAGAAATATCAGAAAATGATTAACAGTTCTTCAGTCTTTATTTTCTTAGAAACCTTTAATGACCTTCACATTGTCAACACAGCTCCTGGAAGAAGTAGATAATTATATACTTCACAGTAGAAATAAGGAAGAAATGGTCTGCTGATTTGTACTTTACAGAAGAAAAAATATACATCCACAAAAAACTGGATATGCAATTGTTCAATGCAATTTTAAAAGAATAAAACACCCATCAAAAATTCTTCAAATTACAAGAGTTTTTATATTACCACCATGAAACTCCTAAGTATTAATGATGCTAGTAGACAAAATGCTGTTAAATTGCCTTGCCTTAACTGTATTAAAAAACATCTATAAAAATGAGTGTCTACATCAATTTTTTTTATTTTTTATTTTTTTTTAATGAAGATGTGAAAAAACTCACTACGGAGCACATCTGTAGATTACCTTGTAAGGCAGAGAAGAGGACCACAGTATCCCAGCAGTACATCTAGAAGGCATAAAAGCTTTTTGTTTGTTTGCTTGTTTTAGCATTTTTTAGTATTTAGGAGAAAAGTAAAACTTGGGTTTATATATATGCAGATTGCTGGATCAGCTAACGGAACAAGACACTCTCTAGAGGAAAGCAAAATCATGCAAGATAGCTGAAGAATAATTGCTACTGCAAGATCTGTGGTGAGCTTGGTAGTAACTGTATTAGGAGAAGGCAAATTAGAATGTATGTACTAATGACTATGAGAGAGGAAAAGTAACTGTAAACAAAAAAGGAAAAAGAAAAGAATCTAAAGTAGGAGAAAGAATGAAGTTTAGGATTTTTTCTTTTCATACTGAATAGAAAATACAGGAATATGAGAAAATAGAAAATTAAAATGGAAAGAACAAACAAAAGCTATATAGGCATATGAAGTGGGAAGTGTGGTAAAAATATCTGGGAGGAAAAAAAAAAGTAAAGAGGATACCAAATGTATGCTTGCTTACAAGGAGAAAAATAAATGTCTTAAAAATTAAAGAAGGAAAATAGAATTTCCCTTAGCAGAATCAGTGTTTACTTCTGCATACATATATACATTTTTAAACATGCATTTTTTCAAATAGAAATAGAAAAGAAAATCTCATATTGACTTATTACATGGCTGTTTAAACAAAAGAATGCCTTTTTAGTTCAACGTTAATCTGTGGGAAACTAAAACAACCAGCTTTTAACATTTAATGCCAAGCTGTTCATGGTATGGTATCTTAAGTAGAGGAGTGACATTTCAGCTGACTGCCAGTTTGCGGGTGGGAAACTCAGGCCAGGGGAAAAAAAAAATATAAAAATTCCGTTATTTGGATTGAATTCTGCCATTTGAATTTCCTATGAATAATTAAGCATACTACTACAAACTGTACCATTCTCAGCACAGCTTTTACCTTTCTATTTTTATAATACATAATCAATTTAAGACTACTATCTGAATCTGTGTGGAAAATTACCCACAAATCATCAACATATATCCAAGTTTCTACTGTGATATAATATGCATTGCAGAAGTTCCTGTAGGAACAAAATGAACTACAACACTCATGAGGAGACATAACAAGTCAGCAACAAAACAATCCAATCACAGCAGATAAATGAAACTTATTTACACTTGTTATTTTCCTACAGCAGTAATACATCTCAATGCTGTAATGACAGCAAACTTAACATGTGTTACATTTAATAAATCCATTGGTACCTTTTGTATATAGTACTTTTGGTTAAATAGTTACAAAAGGTAAATGAAGCGTAACAGTGAAGAGGGAAAGAAAGAAAGTCAAGTAGATCTCTGAGCAAGTCAAAACAGATGGGTTTGTTTATATTATTAAAGTGAGATAAGAATCTACAACAGATGCCAGCTTGGCCTGCAGGTCAAGAATTAGTGTTGTTCCTTGATGCATCAGAGAACAATACAAAACTAAGAAAGCAAAGAGAAGTACATCTTGAGGTAACTTGTTTTCAGACTTTCTGAAACCAAGTGGTAGAGCTTGTTTTGAGAAGTACACATACTGGAGGGAAGAAAAGCTAATGTATTTTCTGTACATCTGTGACCTTCTCTATCTGTCTTTCACATACCTAATGATTTTTCAGAGTCCTGTGGTTAGTGATAATTGGTTTACATCTTTACTTGTTTCAATAAGGAGGCAATGAGACTTGGGGCTGATGACACTATTTTCATAATTGTCTCTTGTTCAGCTTAGGATCCAGAACACATGGCTCTTGAATACACGTAGCAGTAAACTGCATTTGAAAAAAATTGTTTCTGAGTGCCACAAACACTGGTAAACCAATAATATATATACTATAGCTTAGTGCAACAGTGTCCCAAATATTGGTTTGAGTTTTGTGGCCCTTTTCACACTGCACAGTTGCTCGTCATGTGAAAGGAATGCCAGGTGAGAAGCACGCATGCAAATTAGTTTCCATGACTAAATGTCAGATATATCTGTTCTGTGAGCAGATTCAACAAAACAAAATGCATATCTCTACTCAGTTGAGAATACTACTCTATTAGCATCTCTGTCAGACATCAAACCAGCTCTGTAAGAGTCCACACTGCTCTCTCTGACAAGATCTAAGGGTCTTTCTAGAAAGAAGATCCATACAGAATCACAGAGTACTTTTCATCTGAGAGGGGTCTCTGGAGATCATTCAGTCCAATATCCTGCTTGAAGCCAATGTAAATAAGATTGTTGTCCATGTGAGTTTTGATTATCAACAAAAATAACATATAATATATGGCAAAATAATTAATATAATTTGTTTTTCAATATCAAACAAAGATGGAGATTTCATAGCCACTTTGAGAAACTTGCTCTGGTGTCTGATCAAATTACCAGAGGTTTCAGTACTTGAATGTAATCACACTTTCTCTTTTTGGGAGATCCTATTTGTTCAAATACTTAGTGTTCTGGAAAGGAAAACATTTGAGTTCTGTCATTGAATCTAGAATCCAAAATAAATGGCTATCAGCAAAACAGGACATAGATTTTTAAAATCTTTTGAATCCAATTATAAATCCTTTTCCTTCCAGTTCAATCAGTTGAGTTCAATTTCTTACATCCAAATGATAAAGTCTTATCTTGACCTCTATATTGCTTCATACTTTTCACCCTATCTTTTCTTGTTAGTTCTTCTAGTTCTGTTTGCCATTTTCATGGACATCATTCCACAGAGTACTTCTGCAATTAGAAATAATTGTACCTGAATCTGAATATACTTTTAACTAATTTTATTTGATTCTTTATTCATGCTGCACAGTCATTCCTTTTCTCACTTAAAAAGTAACATTCATATCTCAACAGTGGGTGGTCAAACCTTATTTAATTATTGCGACTCTTCTTATTCAATATTAGCAAATTTCCCATTCTGTTTGCATTCTTGTATTACACTAAACTAAACCAGTAGAACAATTTGTGTAGCAGGAATTATTGAAACTAATTAAAAATGGAAAATTCATGTCCTCACGCTTTTGGACCTTTATTTCTATTTTATATCTAAACAGTATTACAGGAACAAAAAAGTATACCAGAAAAGCTATTCCCTTCCTCACCAAATATTCAAACTGTTTCCATTGCCATTTTGGAAGAGGAAAAAATCTTTCATAATACAGCTATTACAAAAGTGTCCTCAGGGAAGAAAACTCTGATGAAAATTCAGTCTTAGCTTCCTTTTACATATCAAATAATCAAATAAATATTCTGCTGAAAAATGTGTTAAAATTATCTAAATTGGAGAATCATTCAGAAGGAGGACTGCTAATCCAGTAAAACAGTTTTATAGTTCCATAATATTGCTTGGAAAAGCATTGGGTTCGAAGAGCTGCAAAGAGCATACTCTAAGTTTTTCTGAGAATGTACAAGGCACAGTCTGAAGTCCTTCTGACAAGCCGTAAGGCAGAAAAATGCCATAAAAAAGAGAATAAAGAACAACTGTTTTTTATTTTACTTGATTTTAAAATTTTTAATAAATTCTAACAGCTAAGGAAGACAGTGTAACTAGAGAACATGATTTCTGAATTACACTGCGCTACATACTGCCAGAGATGACATAGAAAAAGCTAAATGCTGGAAGAGGTAGTCAACACATTAGGGTAAGAAGTACTACTTACATACACTCTTATGAACATTTCAACTTAAATAGGACTACATTTCCTTCATTTAATCCATTCTAGACTTCTTAGAATGCAATAATTAGAAATCCCACAATTTCTAAGAAAAATTTAAGATCAACTATTTCATTAACACACACACACACAAAATGGAAAGTGTAAACACCACAGAATCTGAGTAATGCATGTGTTTTAGATAACGTCACATTTCATGAAATAAGTTCAGAAACACAACTAAGGTGTTAAGAATTGCATAATTTCTTGATTTTTTCTGGAAAGTTTGGCAAATTCTGCCAATCTTTTTAACTGCAGCATGCTTCTCTGAAAAATAAATATAATAATTATTTATCCCACAGAGGTACTACATGTTAGCAAACTGACCATCGGTTAAAATGTTCAAGTGGTACTTATCTGTTAGAATAAGTTGTATTTTCAGTGAAAGAGAAGAGGTCCAAGAAAAACCTTTGAAGCAGATCAAGAGAATTTCACTAGAAATTCTCTTACATAGCTGACCTCCCATGCAAACTAAGTTAAAATAGTTACCAAGGAACATTTCAATTCTACTTTTATGTGTTTTCTTTCTGCTTGAAAGAATTTAGTTTGGCTATCTTTCTACAGTCGCAAATTGTAAAATTATTTTCTGTAACAATCGAACTTCTCCAGATTAATAATTTGGATAAACTAACTTTATGAGCACACTGTACACTTTTACTTAATCTTGCAGGAGTATATGTAGGGTTTCTTTTAACTTGAAGCATGAAACTAAGAGAAAATGTTCAAAGCATGCCTGGGACAGCAGTTCTACAAAGAGAAACAATGGGAAAACTTTCCATATTTGAAAATCTCCTTCTTCAGAGTTAGGATCGCAGTCATCAAAAACGGAGGGGAAAAGAGACTTCTGAGAAATATAGTACATTACTTTTTTCAAAATGCATGGCCAATTATACATATTTTGTTTGTAAAAGATGCTTCCTTATTGATACAAGGATCACCAGTAATGGAAATTGTATAATTTCTCTAAGGCTTTATCAGCATTATGAATAATAAGAAAATCTCTTCCTTATGTCCAACATGAATTGCTTGCTGTAAATACAATGTAAGACTATTTTTTTACCCAATCAAATTATTATTACACATACAATCATTTACTATATATTATAATTCAAATTATTTTGGTCTGGATGAATTAGAAAAAACTAAAATTTATGAAGTTCAAAGTCGGGGCAAAACTACCATGATCTAGAATACACAGCTTGTGTGGCATAATTCCTTCTCTTCTGCACTTGCAATCACTAAGCATTAAGTTATAATTCCTGAAAATTTCTTTTATATCTCTGTATTTTATTCTTTAAGTTTCAAACCCCATTTCTTTCAGTCTTTCCACAGAGGTCCTGGATAACCCTCTGGTCAGAATTTTCTCTTAAACAGTATATCATCACATGCAGCATACTTGCCAAGACGCAACACTCGCGTGCCTTAAAGTAAGTTAGTACATACAGCCCAGGATGCTGGTGTCTTTCTCAAAAGCAACAAAGGAGACATGGTTTTGGTAGATGGTCAGCCCTGGCCATTAAACTGACAAGTTAATACCTTGGGAAACTGTTGGACATTGCATGCAATGCAAGGGGAAAACTGTTTGCCCAGCTCAAGCCCATGGCTAAATAATAATGGGATAAATTAGCAGGCCAGACAGATGAGTAAGATGTATTAGGAATTCTACTTGGGTGAACAATGTCAAAATATAGTAAAAAATGGTACAAGTTTACTGACAGTGGAGGTGCTATCATAGTTTATAGCTGAACTACCCAAAGAAGTATAAGAAATGATATAAATAAATGAATGAACGAATAAATAAATAAATAAGGACCAATGGATAGGATAAAATTTAAACAGACTTTGAGCAGTCTTCCTAATATCTCCAGGCCTCAAAAGTGTAAATGCGGTCAAAAATTTCCTTCATAGTATAACCTGAGATTTAATCATTTTTGTTAGTACTTATTGCAGCAAACATCTGTTGCAGTTGACCTTTTTAGTGAAGACTGACTTATGATATATGAGTAGAAAACAAAAACATTTTTCTGTGTTTTTTTTTTTTCTTTTTCTAAGAGTGTGGTATTTTTTACAGGTAAGTTTTGTTACCTATCTATCCACTGCTGATGTACTTTAATTTGCATCCTCTAGTCCTTCCTTGTCTCATGCTATGCTTTTATATATGTTGTTTCTAGATTTTTTATTTTTTATTTATTTTGTATGATATCTGCCAGAGGTCAAGAAAGAGCTCATGGTTTAGGCAAGTGTCTTTTTCTTTACTGAAGAAATGTTAGAAATATCAAAATAAAATAATGATCCAAACTCCTGTTAACTCAATTAATGCATTAGTGCATCCTTTGCAGGTGTTGACTCTGGCTGTGGAGGCCAATGAATAGTTCTGGAGAAGTATTTCTGCAGTGAAAATATTGGGTTATTCCAGTGCTGTAAATTATTGACTTCTATAAATACTGAAAACGTCACAACCATTACAAAAGAGAAAATGGAATACATATATGCATACAAGGAAACAAAGAGAGTATACCTTTTCCTCCAATTGCAAAAAGTGAAACAAACAAGGCAAGAGACACCACAGGAAACAGTCAAAATCTGTTCTATACAATAAACTACGCAGTTAACATTTAGATAACATTTGATAAATATTTTCCTATCTCTACAAAGAAGAAACTGTATTGTTTTAGTGGAAGACAAGAAACGCTTACATTAGTTTCAAAAAGATTAAAAAGAAACAGCAAATGAAATTTAAAAATACACTCTTGGATGTAGTTTTTCCGTACTGAGAATCACCTAAATTGTTTCACAAGAAGTATACAGTAATCCAGTAATGTGTCTTTTAGAAAATTGAGTCCACAGTCTAACTGCCTGCTGATAACACAGAATCAAATGCTTTCAAGTCTCTAGAGAACTGTAATAAATTACAGCAGGCAGAATCCGAAGTTTCAGTATTTGGAAAATGGTGACTGTAAACATCCTTCATATTCAATAGAACAGTGTACAACCTGGCACAGCCCCCATCTCTTCTGAGATCTACACAAGTTATATATCTACTTAGAGCCACAGCTTTAACTGTGGTACTTACCAAATACCCTTTAAATTCTTATAATACCTGCATATGTGTTAAATACTTGTAGCTGTGGACAAACTTGCACTACACAAGCTGGGGTAACTCCCCATATAAGAGAATAACCCATTGTATGTTGCTGTCAGTCCTGCCTTAAATATTTAAGTCCTGAAATTAAAGTTCTGATTCTGTCTTCTATTATTCTCATATTCTGCATAGAAAAAGTGGGATAAATATTACATAGCTTTTGACACTGCAGATGCTAAACTAAGAGGTTACTTCTAAGGATCAAAAGAAAGACAGAAAAAAGTTTCCTATGAGTGATAATTTAAAGCAGCAGTACCAAGTTCCTCATTTGAATAACTCTCTGGAACAGAATAACTTTCTGCGCTGACTATAGAGGGAGCTTATGGAAACTAACCTGCTAATTTAGATAATCAAATGTCAGGTTGTATGACTCTCTCCAATATTTTTTTAAAAAAGAGGAAGAACATGTCATTCCAAATTCAATACTTTTTCCCCTAGCTTTTGTAACCAACAATTTTTCATATGGATTTGATTAATAATTAAATCCATGGCAAAGAGATCAATTAAACACTTCCTTCTTATACAACACATTATTTATTTTGGTTAGGAGATAACTGCTGGGTATCTGCCACACAAGAATTAGAGACTGAATTTTTTCCTTTTTTCTCTGGTGCACTTTTTCTTGAATACTGACCTAAGTATAAGAAAATAATGCCATGTGTAAGAACATGTAAATGGTTACATATTTCTAATTATTTCTAGAAAAGTCTTTAAATTTACAAGTATATTTTACAAATAACAAGTCAGTGACATATAAAACTAACATACAATCTGCCGAACTAGTAACAAATATTTATTTATTCCCACTAACAACCATTTCTGACTCAGTATTTGGCACTTGCAATAAAATTCTGTAATAAATTTCTTAAGTGAAACATTAAATATGAAATACATCTTGCCTTATTTTCACTTTTTAATCTATAAACCAGCATTTTTTGGAAACTCCAACACTTTCTTCCTGAATAACAGTTCAGTGCCAGACTGATGCTGTGAAAGCACATATAAAATGAAATTTTCCAATAATTTCCAATAGTTTTCCAATAATTTCCAGTAGTTTTCCAATAATTTCCAATAGTTTTCCAATAAAACCTTCAAAATGTTTCCTAAACTTACAGGATTATCCTGGAAAAAAAAGTTATATTTTACATACTAAAAGAAAACTGTCTATAAGAAGTAAGAAGGCTTCCCATTGTGATCATTCATTTGGGTCTTTGGGACATTTGACTAGCAGAAGCAGGCTGACAAACAGAAGACCCAGGCAATTGATGATGACAAATATGCAGTCTCCACAGTATGACACGTCCAAAGCAGATTAGATCTGTAACTCGTTGGTTATCTGTGCACTGTGTGAGATTTAAACACACACTTAATTTGTCAGACTTGCTGATTATACTGCATGCAAACAAACTTGTGCTTTCCAAGGTACGGTTGTAAGTCACATTTTACCCCTCTGTCATGTATACACATAATGTACTAAGTAGGACAATTCAGAACTTAAAACCACCAAAACCATTGTTATTGAATTTGGGAATAGGTTAAACGCACATTTAAGCTCTGCAAAGTTTTCAACTTAACAATCATTAGAAAATGTGGGTAATATAACAAGTCTTACCTGGTCTGAGGGAGAAGAGCATTTATTTGCCATTTTCATCTATAGAATAGAGAAGTGCAATACTCAGAGTTATTAATACACTGATATGAAGCGTTTCTGTGATGTAGCTAGCACTGAGACAGTTACTAAACACTGTATTAACATCCAAATTATAAGAAATTAAATAATTCCATGCATAAATACTACATTATTATTAAGTTTTTAAAACAAAAAACTCAAAAGTCTTCATGAAATCCTTCATAAAGATTTGCATTTTTTAATTTATGTCTTCCTCTCTGTATAAAAACATTATACTGTACATACCTTACTTATGAAAATAAAGGCCATAATGCATAAGACATGATTAAAGATGAAGCAAATGTTGCTTAGAATTTCCTTGTAGTTTATCATTCAGGATAAACTACTTATCTTTCTTTTTGTTCACTGTTCAGATAAGAGTTAGCCTGGCTTTAGATTTTCTTGGTCAGGTAAAGTTTGCAGAGATAAGTAGCGGGCAAAACTTGGAAGATATTCTCTCCTTTTAAGGGAAGTATTACTGAGTATACTAGCAATATGCAATCTAGAAAGAAGACAAAATTACTGGAAATATAGATTCCTCTACATGCAGGAATATAGACTGCAAGGAGCTGCACAGATGATGAGTACTTCCAGTGGCCTTGTTGGCACAAAGCCTGTGCTGTAACAGGTGAAAGGTTGTGATAAACACCAAGAACTACAATTATGCACGGGAAAATCTACAATTGCTACAGGAAACGAGCAGAAGAAATCCAGAATCTTCTCCTGTATGCTAGCAGTAACAGATTAGTAAGACGAAATCTGTGGATAAGCAGAGCATGTTTGCACTCATGCAGCTCTCAGCCTTCTTGCTTCCTCCTTCCATCAGGAACAGGTTAAAAATAGGAAAAGCAGTAAGACTTATGGGTGAAGATAAAGACAGTTTAAAGGAAGTTTTCAAAGGAAAAAGGAAAAAAAGAAGGGATCCAAAGGCAATATCTCAGTGCCTGCTAAAAGTAACCAGCTGTCCAATCAGTCTACCAGTTGTGGAAGAAAAACTCACATCTTTCTCAACTAACCCATGTTTATTCTTGAGCACAACATTGATGGTATGGAATATCTCCTTGGTCAGTTTGAGTCAGTAGTCCCAGTTGTGACCCTCTGCAATTTCCTGCCTCCTCCTTGCTGAGGGCGAGTCAGAGTGAGAAAAGATAAAGCCTTGATGCCCTTCAAGAACTGACTTGTACCAGCCAAAACACTGATCCACACAGATTTAGCCACAAACACAAACCACAGCACCATGAAGGCTTCAGTGAAGAAAATTAATTCCATCCCATCCAGGTCCTGGACATCTGCATGCAAGCAGCCAACAGGTTTTGTGTTACAACTAATTACAGAGGCCTCAGAATGTGTCAGGATTTCTTGGACTTATTGTGGGCTGTCTGAAGCTATGTTTTAACTTGTTTAACCATAAAATATCAACATAATGACCATGAGACTGTTGCTTATTTGGTTTTCACAAAGTACCATTGTGGGATGTAATGATATATGTACATACGCACACGAAACTAATAGATAGTGATAGCAAGTAGTTATTTTGCATAGAGTGAGTTATTCATGACTGCAAACAAAATGTCGCTAGAACAAACTGTGAAGTAGAAGAGGAGTACAGGATGACAGCAGGAGTCTCCACTGTACAGACATGGGCTAAAACCAAGGCCCTGGGCTAAACAAAGTCATTGGTCAACCCTAATCCATCATGGGCTTTCAGGGTTCCTTCTCCCTGCATATTTTTCAGCCCATTTACATTAAACTGCGCAGTTAAACAGAACAGGTGTGCTGATGAGAGCAGACAGGTGAGGCTAACTGCAGCTCGGGGGTTGAGGTGGCCAAGGCTGATCTGCTGGGGGCCTGGGGCAGTTGCCAGGCCTGGCTGTCACCCTGTGACAGTGGGAGAGCTGGCCAGACACTTGGAGGAGCCCTAAAACACTCTGCAGCACCTTCTCACTATCCCAGAGGAGGAATGGGAACAACCACAAGGGAGGCAGGTAACTGCCTGCATGTGTGGTCATGTGCACCATAGTACAGACAAGGACAAAGGGAGAGGATTGAAATGGGGCCTCTAGCATGGCTCCTTGCAGCTCTCAAACACAGCTCTGACCTCAGCAGCCCAAGCCATGGTTCTGCACCATTGGGCAATGCTAGAAGTGACCTGGGAAAGGGAAAAGGCAACAAAGCTTCTTGGTACTCTCAGGGTCCTGACGGTATCAAAACAGCAGGAACTTGAGAACCTCACTCTGTAATGTGAACATTTCTACAGGACATAAGGAAAAGACACCTGTAACATCAGTAAAAGTACCATAAAACAATGCTCAACTTCAGCTACAGCTGATCTCCAGCGTTTCAGAGACAAATACATGCACAACATAACTACAAAGAAACCAAGCTATATGTACAGAAAATATTATTTCCCCGTAAGTAACACAGACATGATAAATAATATTACCATAATACAAAACAATGCAGATAATCGGGACTAGCAGTGATCCTGTCTCCTTCACCCTCCTCTCTGGCTCAGCCAAACTACTTAAGCACTCAGTATAACAGGAACAATTTTACAGTGCTTTTCATTTTATTACGTTCTGATTAGTCTGGAAACCTGAGTATGAGACAGGCCATGCAGTCTTTCTAAAGGGTGAAGGAAGAGTAGTACTACAAAGAGCACTCTTGACAGCAATCCAGATTCCTTCTGGTACAGCCAATAGGATAGAATGATTCAGACTCCATAGCTTTTCACTGCCAGCCTTAACTCATTCCCTATTCAAAGCAGGGA
The DNA here is from genome assembly GCA_013399175.1 of Odontophorus gujanensis. NCBI lineage: Eukaryota > Metazoa > Chordata > Aves > Galliformes > Odontophoridae > Odontophorus > Odontophorus gujanensis. The sequence goes on from VXAB01011658.1 coordinate 259,923, forward strand.
TGGCTGCAGCCCTGATGTAACTGTGGGGAACAGAAAGCTCTCCTTCTGCATCACATTAGATCTGGAGGAGAGAAAAGTATACACTCTACACGTTGCAAGACACCAGGTGCTCTCTATATCCCTGCACAGCTGGTGCATTGAGACAGGAATACAAATGGAATAGGCAACACCTTGCTGGGTCTGCATGAGTTTTCAGCACTGCAGCATAACTGAAGACAACAGGAGAGGCTAAAACAAAAAACTTGGATCTGTAAAGACAGCAGGCAACTTGGAAGCATTAAGCAACTGTAATTACTACACTATTTTAAATGAACACACGCAGGGCAGGAATGGAATGGGGATGAAATTACTCAGAACCAAACACCTACATCTAAATATCTCCCAGGTGGGGATTTATCTCACTTAACATTGACAGTACTAAGAAAAAAAAAAAAAAGAAAAGGAATTTGACATCAGATATACCTATAATCTCTTTAGTCAGCTGAGAGAGAGAGAGAGAGAAAGAGGAGGAGCTTGACAGGTAACTATTTCTTCTTTTCTAATTCTGAGATGGTTGTATGCAATTGCTTAATGTTTGGCTAAATTTAGATGATGCAATTCCTGACTTCCCTTTACAATCTCAATAGTTTGATAAGTGGTTCTTTCAAATGGGATTTTCTGAGTTTAAAATTTAAAAATAAAAATAAAAATTGCAGCAGCAAAAAAGTATCACAATTTCATCCCAGCAATAGGATTGTTTGTGTAATCATTGAGACAGTCCAATTGTTATATTGCTTCCTGCAGACTTTAGACACTCAAGGATTTTATTTCCATCAAAGGGTATCACACATATTGCTGTATAATGAAAGCAAGCCATCTTCCCTCTTTCTTTTTATATGCAAGTTCAAAACTCTTAGTTCTTAAGTTAGAAATTTCTCTGTACTGTAGAGTATCACTTAGATATATCTGTTAATTTAGGCATAGCAGAAAGTGTTTAAATACTACCACATGCATTAAAACAGTTGTCAGAGGCAAATATACCTGTTTTTAAATCAAAGTGTAAGTTTGTACCATTCTCCAGTGCTAGAATTATTTACAACAACCATAAATACTGCTTGAAGTAGAACAACTGCATCTTAACTCATTGTCTTACCTGCTTGTAAATTATTCATCTATTTGTGATTAATGTACTGAAAAATAACAGTATATTTTTAATATACTGAAAAAAAAAAGAAAAAACTTGAGAAAGCTATATATATAAGAAATAAGTCTTCGTAATGGAAATGAACTGGTAGCATTAAATTTAGGTGTTTCTGCCATTCATTATTACAGTAACGTTTAGGGCTATGTTTGAGAAAAATAATTAAGATCTATGAGAAAAGCTTGATATGTTGAATAGCTGGCAACCTGAATAGTGCAAAGCAGAGGAAGAAGTGTAAGTTATCCCAAAGAACTCATGTAAAAATCATTCCCAGCACAGCACTGCCACTTCATCCTACAAAGAACCTCCTAACTAAGCAAATAAAAACAGGAGTGAGAAGCACACGCAGATTGAGTTGTCTCCTGTGCTTTTGGATTTGTCACTTTCTGTTCCCTCCCTCACCTCAGTTTCTTCAACTGTATCTCCTCCTGTGTGAAAATAAGTGCAGGATGAAAAAACTGGGGGCAAGGTCTTAAGCAAAAAGCAATCCACTGCTTGTATTACTGTTACCAGGAGATTTTCCTAGCTAAAAGTACAAGGCATGAATCAGAAAGGAGGGTTGGAAAGACATCTTTCACTGTGTTGTAATGTTCCCCATGCTCCTCTGTTTTGAACTATCTCCACGTGAGTACCAGAATCATCATTTCTCATCTACTGATCAACACTTCCTATTTAAACTAGCATCCAGGGGTAGCAACCTTATGCAGCAATGACTCCTCACATCTTCATTGTTGAAAGACAACTCCACCTTTATATTTTATCTCCAGAGATCTTGACTTTGCAAAGAAGTTAGATGCTTCAGTCCTTCAAAAGAGTAGTCTGACATTAGCAGAAGTGTCACGTTGTGGTAGTATTTTTGTACTGTACTGTTAGGGTTGTCTTCTGGCATAACAAGGAGATCTGACAGAGAGCTGCCAGTTGCTGAATAGGACTGTTAAATGGCAAAGTGGCAAAATAAGGTATACTAAGAAAAGGGTGGCATGAAAGAGAGGATGCACTGTATCAGGGGCAATGTAAAAGTGAAAATTCAAAAGGAACTTAGTCAAAATAGTATGCAAAAGCATATGACAAAGGTTGATATAAAAGAGTAGAATTAATAGGCGTTGCTGAATTAAGAATGATTAAGCTGCAAGCAGACTGGATCTAGTAAAGAAATAAATATTAGCAAAATCCAAAAATGAGCAAAGTAAAATCATAGAATGGAAAATATTGTTTAAATACTTAGTAATGGACCTGGTAAGAACACTACATTCTTTATGTCAGCATTATCAATCAGAAGGTCTAGCAAATAATTTATGTACAGAGATGAGGGTATGGGACAGAATAAAAAAAACAGTAGTTTATGTCTTTGGAAAAGCAATTGCATTCAGTGTCAGAAAAATAAATAAATTAATCCTTAAGTAGATAAAGGACAATGTGAAGTAATCTCTCAACCAGTAGATATTCTCTTCAGGGACTATGGGAGTATGGTAGAGGTGCAGAGGGAAAAAGGTAGGAGGAATCTGAGATTTCTGAATGATGATAACAACAGCATCAACATTTCACAAAATGATAATAGTGAGGTAATAAAAACTATCCAGAGCTGATTTTCAAGACCTAGCCAAAGGCCTTGCCTTTCTTGCTGTGGATGTCAAATACTCTGTGTCCCTTGCCCCTCAGAGGCTCGGAGCAGTCCCTCACTGTCTTTTGCTATACACTTAAGCTGTACTCCAGCTCCATCTTCATGGTCTTATAAAAAAGTAGCCTGCAATGAAATAGATTCTATTGTCCTATTACTTCCTGTTTTGATTATTAGTAATTAAAACAGCACTGCATTCAGACCAGTCCAGTCACAGCACAAGCTGCACATCTGACAGAGCCTGTCAAGCACTAAATTGAAGGAAGATGTTTACTCTTTTCTGATATGACTTGTACAGACTTTACTCTGTATCTGATTGAGAACACTGAATGCATGAATTTTTCATGGCTTACAAAAACCCACAACAGATTCCTTCTCCGAACAGCCACTTAGAAGAATGCCAAGTGGACTACAGAATTCATTACTGTGATAAGTAACTGAGAAGACCAAGAAAAATACTCAGCATAAAAAAACATATTGCAGACAAGTTGCAACACCATTAAGGTATCGTGTCAGGACAACTCTACTGGACATGGCGTATTTGGAAAATAACAGACTAGAACTCAGCCCATACTAAAATCTGTTTATATTTATAGCCACTTTTTACTGTCTTATTCACCTATATCCTTAAAGTGGCATTTTCTCACTGCTGTTTTTAGAAAGAAAAAGAATTGTGATTAGGAACTACGATCTGGAATTGCTGTAAAAAATATTCCCATATAATTTATACTGTTTACTTTGATTTATCAAATAACAACATCTATAATTTATACAGAATGTTTCACAAGCAAGTGTATTTGAATTCACCAAATATATTGATTCATTTATTGAATGTTAAAAAACTGTTAATTTAATAAAAGAACTATCTTTGGTCAAATGAGATTACAAGTAATTTTTGAAGACCAGAAATATAACCTGTTTGACCAAAGATTTATGTTAAAACCCAATAGAAATTATACAGAATAAAATTTAAAGAACTAAGCAACAATTAATCTAGAACAAAAAGCACCAGTTAAAGATATCTATGCTATCAGATCAAAATTCATAAACAAAACTACAGTCTGAACACATCTAAAGAAAAAAGACTAAAACCTGCATAGGCAGTTCTTCCAGGGAGATCTGTCCACTTCATTTTTCATCATTGACTTTTTATCATATCAGAAAGGAAGACAAAGATATGTTTTCAGTATAGTACATGTTTGAGTTGCCTAACTCTACGATTCATTCCAGTATCTTCAATAATTTCCAGTTGTTCTTCCTTGGAATAATAATGTCCTGTCCAAATAATGATTTTCTGTTTCTCTAGGGATTATTTAACATTTCTGCTTGTGACAGCAAATGCCACTTATAAATTTACAGCCTTAACTTGTACCGGGATAAGCACCCTTGCACTTCTACAGAGAAGGATGAAATAATACGATTTTAAATAAAACAACTAGATGACTCAGAGACGTAAAAATCCTATCTTCTAGTAAGTCACACTTCACTAACTACAGAATTTTCACATACCTACTTCAAAATCAATACTCATTTCAAGCACATTTTAATTACAAAAATGTAAACATGAACTATTTGGTCATATCTAGAGCTCTGTGAAATGACCAGGAAGGATCAATATTTTTCCTTAAAAAGGCTATAAAATAGTAATTAAAATCCAAATTTTTACTGTTATTTGTTTTATAATAACACTGCATGGCTTGTAAGCTTCTTAGTACTTTCGATTGATCAGACCACTTCTTCCTGTTCTTTCCTTTCTCCTTTTCCTTCTCATCAGAATGCATTCTATTTGTTGTATCTTAAGTGTGAACTGATTTCTGCCCTTGGAAAATTAGATATAATTTTACAACAGCACAGACAAGAAAATACGTAGAAAGTAACATACATTTTGCAGTGTCAAATCACTGATGTTAGTTGATATTGCTCTCAGCCAGTCAGCACTCTCCTGGGCTGTATAAAACTGAAGTATCCCAGTACTAACTCCATCGAGTGCCAGCACTTCAAATGCATTAGATCTGCGGTAAGAAGAAATATATCCGTAAAGGAAGATAGGTCAGTTTTCTGAAACTGTCCAATATTTCTCAGTGTCTACAATATCTTTACAACTTTTGAAAAGTCTTGAGGTTTGAATTTACAAATCAAAAGATAATGGACAGTATCAGGAGCAACACATACAGTTAATATTTTCTCTATACAAGCATCTCTATGTGCTAATTATTTACTTCCCTTCAGTATATAGACTACATTTATTATTACTGAACTTGGGGTATTGTATTCAATAAGTATGCATTAGATCTTTATGAACAAACATAAACATTATTGAAACCAAAATGCCTTTTTTTCTTTACTGAGTTTTGGTTTCATTTGCTAGCAAAGTATATGTTGCAGCAAACTACCTTTGCAAGTTTTAATGTCTTTGATTCTTATATTTTCTATATAAAAATCTAAGCAACATTTCCTTAAATTCTTTTAGGATGTAGAAATTCGAAAACTGTACTTAAAAAATTCTTTAAATCATTTTTGAATGTAAGGATTTTTATCGTAACAGCATGTACATGTGCTAAGATCCAATTGCATTTAGCCAATTTGTATTTCCAGCATCTTTGTCCTGCAAATGCCAATGTCTTCCCTATTATCTGCAGTATACTGAGTACTGTGCATCTATCTTTGAAATCCCACACATCTGGATGACAGTGGAATACGGTTTTTTTTCACATATTAAGTCTAATAAAACTTTCAAAAGAAACAACAGAATTTTATTAAGTACTGGCATGGAAGTACACTTGTCTTTAAAACATATGACATGCAATAGAGTCATCAACTTCAGAAAAGCTACATAGATGACTTCAGTGCTCAGGTGTATCAAGAGAATTAGACTTCATTTATATCCTATTATAGACTCATAGAATATCCTGAGATGGAAGAGACCAACTGCTAGCTCCACACAAGACCACTTCAAAATCAGATCATATGTCTGAGAGTGCTGTCCAGACAGCTCTTGAGCTCTGGCAGCTCAGGGCTGTGACCACTGCCCTAGGGAGCCTTCCCACTGCCATCTGATGTAGAACCTTTCCCTACTCCCCACTTGATCCTCCCCTCACACAGCTCCATGCTGTTCCACTGGGTTTCTTCACTGCCACATGGTCCACATCACTGAGCAGAGCTCCGCGTTGTCCCTCCACTCCCCACAAGAAGCTGCAGGCTGCCATGAGGCCTCACCTCAGCCTGCTCTGCTCTGGGCTGAGCAAACCAACGGACTTCAACCACCTGTCATGCATCTCCCCCTCTAGGCCCTTCCCCATCTTTGCAGCCCTCCCTTGGACACCCTCTAAGAGTTTCATATTCCTTCTGTAGTGTAGCACCCAAACCTGAAAATGATACTCAAAGTGAGGCCACACTAGTGCAGTGTAGAGCAGGACAACCCCTTCCCTAACCCAGCTGGCAATGCCATGCTCAGTATGCCCCAGAATATAGTTGCCCTTCCAGCCTGCCTGGGCACGCTGTTGACTTATGTTCAGCTTGCCATCAACCAAGATCCCTTTCAGCAGGGCTGCTCTCCAGCATCTCATCCTCCAGCTTGTACTTAAAGCCACTACTGTGTTTAAGTTTCTTTTGTACATAATTTGGAGAATACTGTTCCTACCTGCTGCATTTACACAGTTGATATATTTATACTTCTATGCTACATAGCTTTATTTTTGGTATTAAACTAGAAGTAAGTAAACTATTGAATCACAAACATTATTAACTTGCAGGGCTGTCTAACCCATGACTCCCTTACCTAAGGTGAAATCCTCTACTGTTTAATTTATAATAAACATCAACATAAGCATCCAAAGTGACACAGAGTGGTTAACAGACAGTTATGCATGTCTTACAGAAAAAGTTATTAACCTAACAATCATAATATATAAAGAGTTTGATGATGAGCATGAGAAGTTAAAGCTACATACTTGCTAAAAATAGCAATATAAAATACCCATCATACACAATATTAACAAGACCCCAAATTCTAGGAGATACAAATATACATTTGCTGATACAGTTAATTGCTACAGTTATAAAGTGGTATGCTTGCAGCTAGCAAAAACATTCTTTGTCTGAAGGCTTAAATCCATAACAGCTGATTCCCCTGTCTTCTTTTCATGATTGAATTATCGTGGTATTTACTAAGATTTGACATCAATAGCGCAATTCTGCGTCACTTTCATATCAGAAAAGGTCAAAATAAATCCTTATACTGTCTTCTGGTGAATAGTCACCTCTTAAGAACACAGTTCCTTTTATCTAAAGCTCTCATAAAGACCCCAACAGTGCAGTAATAGAACAACTTATGGTATGATCTGTTCAACATCCATCAGACAGGGAAGATCTATCGTTGTCTTTGCATTGACACACAGAGGAGCATGGAAACAATCTACTGTCATAAAGAGAAGCCATTCACAATGCCTACTTTAGATATAATTCTTACAAAATGGAGTACAATCCAGAGCACTTAACAGAGGCAGAAAACAGTCAGTGTTCTCCACTGAATCCTAAGGGTCCTCAGATAATAACTCAGTTTCAAAAGATGCATAGAACTATGCAGTGTGAATTTCTTATCTGAGTGGAACAAAGTGATACAAGTTACTGATGAAATGAATTCTTAAGGTAAGAACTAATGCAGCTAACACAAGCAATCATGTAAAAATCATGCTTAAAACAAAAATCTGTAGTCCACCAGCAGACCACAAACTGCACAAAACATTTCAGGTATTTCAGACGTGACCACAACAAATAAAACATAGAGGGGAATAGTAAGTCCCTTGACCTGCTGATTTTGTTGTTACTAGTACAGCCCTATTTGTGGCTACCATCCATCACTGAAAACACATACAGCTGACTCACGCTGTAAACTGATTCTGCTGTGCTGGTGGTCACATTGTATGGTGCAGGGGACTGGGGCCTATGGGGCACTGCTGATCCACTGTGCTGACCAAGGCAGAAAAATGCTTTTAGCAGAAACCTTTGAAGCAAGCGAATGAAATGAAATAAAAAAAAAAAGAGCCAGGTGCTTGCAAAGTTTATGGATGTCAACTGCCCATCAGTGCTAGCAATACAGTGCTTTTGCTCTCAAATTTGCTCAACTTCAATGTGACTATTTCTTGCTTTCTATTACAATTGTTCCTCTCTACAAAGTCACCGTGTATCGCTATATGTTTTACACTATGGTCTGAAAAGTGTTGTGTATAAAAAGGAACATGTAAAATCAAACACCCAAATTAGAACAAAAGCTGAACAAAATGATGAAATCTTTGTTTCCACTTTTAAGTGAAACAATTGATAAATAATGTAAGCACCAAGATAGCATTGGAATTAAGGAGATAATAAATTCTAGAGGCTTAAATACCATGTTTTTCCCCATTTCCCCAAAACACCAACATGATAAAAAACAGACAGACCCATAAGCACCTACTCTGCTTAACTGACAAAGATAAGCATTCCACTAAGGATCAGCTAATAGGTTTGAGATGTCTCAGAATGCAATGAAGTTACATTATAAAACAACATTTTTTTTTTTCTTTAGGACTTCAAAGCCATCTTAAAACACAGCTGAAGGAAACTGCCATCTCTTCTATTCCTCCTGTTATTGTACTTTTGAAACTAGAACCAGAAATTAATGGACTGGAGTTCTTAAAGCCTGATAGTTTGAAACAGCAGAAAATGAATACTGAGTATAACTTATACACAACTATATATAGAGTTAACATCTTTCTGAGACTGTGAATACCAGCAAACACAAAAAAAGAGGAAAAAAGCACATAACAGAAACCAGAAATGTAAGCAGCAATCTCTCTGTCCTCTTACACCAACTATCATTTCTAATACACAATTAATGATACTAGCAAAAATTTTATCTAAATTTAAGTCAGCTGAATATTCCTTGAATATGGATAAAGGATCACACTAATGGAGATTAATTCTCAAGGGTACATTTCAACATTCAACATCAGAGATCATTTCTGCTTATGTGTAACTTCTACGGCAAAATGAACTAACATTGAAGACATAAAAAACAAACAAACAAACAAACAAAAAACTCAGTTGAAAATATTTTCCTTTCAATATTTTATTTAACACTATTTGTTTTTAAAGCTTCCCTCTCTCCCCTCCCCTTGTCTTTCCCTCTCATGCTATTTCTCTGGCCATGCTACTTTTAACTTTAAATTGCATGAGTGTGAATAATAATAATACCTAGAATGCTTGCTTTTCTAAAATTCTCAAAATTCGAGGTGAATCACCCTCACATTTCTTCATATTATTTTCAAACTTAGATCCCAATCTGTAACTTTGCTTCCTGAAAACATTTCCACTAAACAGCATGAGGTACTATCTTCATGTTTACATCTCACCTTCATGCTGAGTTGATGGATAAACCTGCATACCTGGTCTGTTTGGGAGTCTGTGTACTGAATTAAGTTATTTTAATAAAATAAAAACTTACTGTGAATGGCAGTCAGAGAAACAGGCAGGCACTGGTAGACTTAGTTCTCTTCCTGTCATTAAAACTTACTGTCAATTAATGTTAATTGATATTAATAATATATAAAATGGCTACTGGGAGCTTTGCCATACTGAGTACGTAGCAAATAAAGAGGTAGTACATCAAAAGACTTTTCTATGAGAAAATGTATTATCAGTGCCATCTGAAATGGGAAAAGCTGAATTTTTATGTCATTGGGTGTTAAAGATTTCAGCAAAAGACATTTTAAGATTTTCAGCATCTGTTGCATGTAAAACAGTCTTTCCTTTAGTTTTATCTTAATGTACTATTGTCTTTCCTCCATAAAAGCCTAGATGCCAGCCTGACAGCAGCTGTTTTATCTGAAATTTACTACCATGTTGATGCGGACAGACACGTTTGATCAGCTTTGAATTTCCCCAGGTCATAATTTAGTCTTCCTTCCTGTTTGGATGATTTTTTGATGTCTGAATTCAATTTTCATTGCTTTTCTTACAGTGTTTTCTAGTGACTTGTTTACATTCCTTTATGTCTTTCTTGCTAGCATTTCTATTTAGCCTGAAGTTTTACGGATTATGGAATGAAAATTCTCAAAAAAAAAGAATTTTCTGAATTGCTTAATCTCTTTGAAATTGTGTTTAAAAATATAGGTTTTAGTATAAAAATATACATAGCCTTATATATTCAACAAACTGTCAGTTTCTTACGTAATCAGACTATTAACAGAAACTATGAGGCTAAAAAGGTACCACGGTATTAAATAAACTTGGATTATACATTATGTTTGCTTTTTTATGAACAGTTTGCCTACAATATTGTAATGTTGTTTTATTTTGTATTAAACACAAAATAATGAAGGAAGAGAACTTGAAGTGTCACAATCATTTTGCTTCTACAGATATTTTCTTTATCATTGCTCCACAGTAGCTGTATCCCATTAGATTTGTAATCATCTTGCAGATGAAAAGGACAGTGTGAGATGGGGTGGTTTTAGCATTGATTAGGCCTTTTACCCTGTCCCCCAAGAAATCCCACAAAAGGTTACAAAAGCACTGCTGATGGGAACTGACAGAGGTACTATTGTCCACTAAAGGAGAAGAGAGTAGGATTAAGATACAAGATACTTGGCTTTGTTGAAGAGAGAAATAGCAGTGGAATTACAGTCTGCCAGGCAGCATGGTTTGCTTGTACTAAGTAGAAGAACAAAGAAAGATGTGCAGGAGTCTTGCTGGAAAACAGGATCTGCTGAAATGACTGAGAGCCATACCTGGTGTCACTCCATGACTGTCCTCTCCAGAAAGCAGCTCTGCAGAGGAGGACTTAGGGGTACTGGTGAACAACAGATCGGCCATGAACCAGCAGTGTACCCATGTGGACAAGAAGGGCAATGATATCCTGGGGTGCATGAAGAAGTGCATGGCCAGCTGGATTAGGGAGGTGATCCTCCCCCTCCACTCTGCCTGGTGAGGCTGTATCTGGAATGTTGTATCCAGTTCTGGGCTCACCAGTCCAAAATACACTTATCTTCTAGAGACAGACCTATGGAGGAGCACAAAGGTGAGGGGGCTGATGTATCTTTCCTATGAGCAAAGGCTGAGAGACCTGGAATGGTTCAGCCCAGAGAGGAGACGACTGAGAGGTAATCTTATCAGTGCTTATAAATAACTAAAGAGAGGGTGTTAAGAGGATGGGGCTGGCTTTCTTTCAGTGGTGCCCAGCAACAGGAAAAGGGGCAATGGGTACAAACTGAAACACAGGAAGCTCCATATAGACACAAGGAAAAACTTCTTTACTTTGAGTATTACAGAGTTTTGAAACAGGCTGCCCAGAGAGATCTGCAGAGTCTCCTAGAGTTATTCAAAATCTACCTGGATCCTACCTGTGCAACCTACTGTAGGGAACTTGCTTTTGAAAGGGGTTGGACTAGATGATCCCTTCCAGCCCCCGAGATTCTGTGATTCTCTTATGCTCTAAAATATCTGTTCTCCTTTATAGGTATGCATGACAGTGGTATCTCAGAGACATTTTGAGCTTAACTACATTGTGGACCTATTCCTTTTGCTGCCATCCATCATAAGGCTCCATGAGTTTCCCAAGGAAAATTAATTCATAATTTCTTTATCATAGAAACAATAGTTAATGTCATTCTTCTGCACTTTGTACTATTATGTTGGATTCCATTTCCAATAATCCCAGCCTTTCATAACATATTGTGCTCCTCTTCTGTACGGACGATGTCACCACTGATTTTAATTAATATACTTCAGTCTTCTATATAATCAATTATTCCTTCAGAGGCAGTAACATTCCTTCAAACCTTACTGTCTCTCTCATCTTTTATCAGGAGTTACTTGCTTTCCCACCCTACTGCTGCATTTCAGTTTGGTTGTGATATTATTCATGTAAATATTCATTCTTGTTTAATTCTTCTCATATTCGCCCTAATCTTTAATGAAAGCTACAATCAAATACTTATTCAGTTTTTGTAACACAGACAGAATATGTTTAATTCCTATACCTTTCTCAAGATGGCTTATTTCATTACTTTTTTAATTAGATACATAAATAAATGCATTTTGTTAACATACTGAAATACTAAAATGGGAAATTGAATTTCTCAGAAAGATTATCTGTTAAGAATATAGTGAGTCAATAAAAAACATGCAAAAAACAATACACAATATTTGCAATCTCTAGAATACAAGGAAACAGAAATTAATACGAAAATTTAATTGTTTTTGTAATTGGGATGATAGTCACAAGAACTTACAGAGCCTGGTTTAAAGTAACTTCTAGTTCATCAATTTCTTCTGTTTAACTTCCATTTTCCAAACAGGAAATTATTTTTCTTACTCTAAACTCATAATGTTCAAGAAGTTACAGCTATCTTTGCTTAAAGTTCCAGTCAATACAGCTAACAAAAATGATTATCTAAGGTTCCACAGTATCTGTAGTAAGCACTACAGATATTTATCTACGCACATTTTCAAATAAGTATTTAGACATTCTGTAAGAAAAATAAAGATTATAAATAAATGGCACTACATTCTCCATCATCTATATGACTATTTTTTTAGAATTAAAAATAATAATTAAAAAAAAGCCCCAAACTACACCATGAACAACAAGCTCTTGGGTAAGCAAGACATACTCATTCCACTTATACTGAATTTAGTGACGAACTCTGACAGTCAAAAAATGCTTCCATTATCAACTAGCAACTGTGTGTACTCAAAGTACTAACTGAATATGTTACCCTACAGGGAAAAGAAGGCAAGAATGATAAATGTAGCAGTACTGTATTGTAAAGGCAAGGTAATAGTAACTGACCTAGTAAGTAACCAAAAAGAATAGATTAACCTGACATGCTACAGAGAAATATATTCTAATGATATCAGCAATATCAATTGCACTAACTGAAGACGATGCTCACATCTACTGAAGATATAACTATTAATGCAAGAAAGATTAATAGTGGCCAGCAGGTGGAAGGAAGTGATCCTGCCCCTAAACTCTGAGCTGGTGAGACCTCACCTGGAGTACTGCGTACAGATGTAGAGTCCTCAGTACAGGAGAGACACAGACCTGTTGGAGCACGTCCAGAGAAGGGGCATGAAAATGATCCATGGGATGAAACATATCCCCTAGGAGAGGCTGAGAGAGCTGGGGCTGTTCAGCCTGGAGGAAAGTAGGCTCTGGGGAGACTTGAAAGCAGTCTTTCAGTATCTAAAGAGGGGCTCTAAGAAAGAAGGGGAAAGATTCTTTAGCAGGGTCTGCTGTGATAGGACAAAGGGAAATGGTCTCAAAATGAAAGAAGGGAGCTTTAGATTGGATATAAGGAAGAAGTTTTTTACAACAAGGGTAGCAAAACACTGGAATGGGTTGCTCAGAGGTGGTGGATGCCTCATCCTCAGAAATGTTCAAGGTCTGTCTGGATAAGGCTACATGCAACCTTATCTAGCTGTAGGTGACCCTGTTCATTGCAGGGGAGTCGGACTAGATGACCTTTAAAGGTTCCTTATAACTTAAACAATTCTATGATTCTATGAAAGAAGATGGAAAACATCAAATACAATTTTCGTCTTTCCTTTAAATTTTTCTTTTGTTTCATTGTTTCATCATAGAAAAGACACTTCATACTCTTTGCAGAATATTTATTTTTCTTTAAGTATAAAGAAAGGAAAAACATCTATCTTTTTTTAGTTTTGAAGAATGTACACTGCTGACAAAATCTATCAAAAATATACTTGTGTTGTTAAATCACCAGTCTTCAGTTTTTGTGGGAAAAGTCAAATGAAAAATTAAATGTAATGAAACGTCAAAAGAAAACTCCATTTTCTTACACTGAAAAAAAAAGGAAAAACAGTTGAACAGATGCAGAAGTTCCTGGTTAGTCATGACACGGAAGGTGAAAGTACGTCCTTTCTCAACAAAGTTACTGGAAAACTCCAGTGTATTTAAACTCTGTTAATTAAACAACATTTTTTAGTCACAAAGTAAGTAATGTCTTAATCCAATTACATTAGACTAGATCTTAACTGTCACAAAAATGTATACTATAGTTTAATAAATAGCACTAGATATAAAATCTATTTCTAATTGAAATATGGTAAAAAATATTGAGCTAGATGCTGACATGCTATACATTGTTATACTCTGTATTTTTTAAAATAAAGGCAATAAAAATATGTCCTTCAGTAATGTATCAGATTCTGCTTGACCTAACAAGGAACAAATATCAAAAGAAGCATTACAGCAAAACAAAGTGATGAAGAAAACAGGGAGTGAGACAAAAAGTGAAAAGGACGATACATAGGCTCACAAACTCAATACTGGAAAAGCAGGTATGTTGTTTATGAATTTATGCAGATAGATTCCAAGTATATTTCAGAGAACTGCAAAATTAGTCAGATGCATCCATGTTATATTCAGGGAAATTGGCATGAATTCATTCATACGTGAAAGGAAGCAAAGGAACGCAGATACGGTTGAGAGGATTGTTATCCTGTCTGATGTCATCACTTATAATCATCTGTAGGTTTTATTTCATGCAAAGCAGACTCCTCATTTTAGAAAGCAATTACTGAAGAAAATATTGGAATTTATACCTATATGAATATAGATATAAAAGAAAGACTGCATGTAGGATAATACTAAAAACATGAACATGAATTTCAGAATAGGAGAAAACAGGGTAAGAGCAGTCTGGTTCCCTTACATAAGAATAAAGACCTTGTGATGATGGTGCACTAAAGCCAATCACCTTACCCCTTGAATACTGAGCAGCCTAAGAATCATTTTGAGACTCCGTCTTGCAAGCAGCTGGTTGCACACCAGAATCTCCCCTTGAGTAGTGTCACCTCTTGAGGTTGAGGTTAATGCCTGCAGAGATTCACTCACGCCATAGTGACACCTTGCCAACAAACCCTTGGTAAGTGAGTTATTGTTTTTAAAGCTATACTAGCTTGGCTAAGATTTGATCTTAGATTAATTATACACCCCCACCCTGCAGCAAATAGTCAAGGATATCTAGCCATTTTGAATCTTGTTAAATCACAGAATATTCTATATCCTTACACACACTCTTTAAATTCAAGAACATAGATGATTAAGCTTATACTTAAATGTGCACACAAAGATTTGTTCACTTAATCTACAGGCAAACCTCTAAATGCTGAATGGATGCAGGCCTTTAGTAGATTTGGAAGGGTTGGACCAAATGAACAAGTCAGTTGAAGAAGGAATGAAGAAACTGATGGAGGCATTCAGACTAAGGATGCACAATAACTTAAAATGTTTCTGGGCAATTTATTATTATTGACCTGTGATGCTTGAACACAATATTTCACTAATTGCTAACCTCTCTCAAGTGGGGCTTCATTAAACCTCACTTTACTTTCACATATTTCCCAAAGTCCAGGACAATCACCTCTGCCATCTTATTTCACAGACGCTTTAGGAACTATTGCCTAAGCATCTGAGATGTGGCAAGATTCTACAACCAAAATTACAACAGAGGAGAGTACACTTTGCCAAAAATCTGGCGTAAATATGAGTTTCTATATGTCAGTCATGATGATTGGGCAGTATGTTATCGTTATTTAAAAAAAAATGAAACAAACAAATGAACAAACAAAAGGAGCGTTAACTAACATTAATAGAACCTGAGAATAAAGAATCTATTACAGAGATACGAAGTAAAATGTTATATCTTAAAAATTAATTAAAGTGATGGCAAACAATGTCTAAGCAAGCTGCTAATGCTAACTAAATTCCCAAGATAAAATAGATTATGGAAACATATTTGTAGAAGCTACATTTACATTCCTTTTTTACTTTGTCTTTGGTAATCGCCATACATGGCATTAATCTCAAGAGAAAATGGATGTATAGTTTTAATGACATGATTTTCATTTCTCCACTCAAAGAATTCACACATACAGTGTGCCCCACAGCAAAATATTAGGTACAGCTAACTCATGCAGTGCTTTCCCTTGTAGATTACAAACCTCAGTTTATCTGTTCCAGTTTTGTACCTCGAGATTCGAGCCATTGACAGAGGAACTGATAAGGTGTCCAGCCAGCGCTTCTCGTATTTTGGTTCATTAGCTATGGGTGAAGAAGGTGATGATGGAGCCTGTATAGAAGAAATAAGAATCAGTAAGTACAGTCTACTAAAGACAACACATCACATAATCCATGAATATGCATCTGTTGCTCTGCTTACTTCAGAAATGAACATTAAATCGAATAAAACAATTCAAGAAAATCAAGTTGCAGTGGAAAAATAAAAAGAAGCATTTGTGTAGAAAGAAACAATGGCTACCTTGATACTATGCTTGTGACTTTAGTATTGCCTTTACATTAAATATATTTAGGTTTTTGTTAATATTTATAAATGACAATAAGAAGGAAATTTGTCTTGTTTTAATCAGGTCTTGATTTTTTTTTTGCTAAATGCAACACAAAAAAGCATGTTTAAACGAATTTGATCTGTGGAACTCCTTTTCATGTCTCAAACAGCCATCAAAGAAAACCACACAATAATATCTCAATCTAAGGACTACAGTAGTCATTAAGTAGATTGGTTTATTATTTATTTAACTGACTTTTATTCACAGTGTAATTTAATAGTTTTATATTATAATAATTATATTTCTGATTTCTGTGTTATCTCTGTACATATATGAAGTGCAGAACTTTGAAATTTCACCTTTCACATTTTCCTTCAAACGCTTCTACTAGAAAGACAAGATCATTGATTCTCTCTAAGCAGTACAATACGCCTGGATCTCAGAATAATGAGAACACACACTTTTATGATTTACTTAACTTATGTTATTAAAACACACAAAAGTACATAAAACAAATGTTTATAAATGCCACTGCAAATTAAGTTAGGGGAATTAGCCCAGATATTAGTCAATTCTAGAGTAGAGATTATACAGAAACTGTTCAGTCTGTTCATATATGTAGTATCTTATGCATTGCAGCTAAATATTTAACTAGTTCATGAAGGCAACACAGTATAAAATGTGTTTAAAGTGTATTTATAACATTTTAAAAGTTGTTACAGAACTACTAACACTAAATCATTCAGGGAACTTGAAAGAAATACAACTTAGTCAATATACTAACTACAAATATTCAGTTTGTTCCTTCTGAATAATATCCAGAGATTTACCCCAGTCTATTGGTGACTGAAAGTATAGACTTATGTCCGAAGTGTGAAGAAACAAAAAGAAGAAAAAAGGATAAAAATAGTAAAAAGTAAAAGGAAAGAGAAAGAGACAGATTGAGAAAAAGAAAGAGGGAAATAAAGGTTGGCAACTGGCTTTGTTTGTAAATGATTTGAAGACGGTGTTCACAGGTAAAATTCAATTAAATTAGAAGATATTAGAAAATGGTGGAAACTAATGTTTAATGTACCAATCAAAAACTATGATCATGATTCTGGGCATAAAAAGGCTTATTAAATGAACAACAGAATGAAGTAGGAGTTTCTTATACATGCCAAATACACATGAAAATAATAAAGCTGAAAGTTTACATTTGTATTTGCATTTCTGTACTACTAAGACATCTGTATATTTACCTCTTTTATAAAGTTATTTGTAGTAGGCACAGATAGGAAGATGAGAAGGATTCACAGATACAGATTCAGGTCAAAGTCAGGCATCTGTGCTATCTGTATCTGAATTGAAATTATTAGTTCCAGTTTGCACAGAGAAATTAGAGGTAGGAAAGGGAGTTGAGAGTTGATTACCTTTTTAAGAGCCATAAACACAGTGAGTAGAACTTACAAAAGCAACTAAACCACATGATCATCCAGCTTCAGCTCTTTCACACTCAGGTGTTAAAAAACAAAAAATTTTCTCAAAATATAAAGTATTCTGGGAATTGCTTTATTTATTCTTCCTGCTCATAAGGCTTTAGAGTTTTGTTTTTCCTCAAGCACTTTTTTACAGTCAGCAAAGGTTGATCTTTCTATTTGTTTATTTAAATAAACAAAAATCCTGACTTTCAGGCTCTAACAAGATGACTGAGAGTTAGTAATTGAGGAACACTTCTCAGGGAAATGAAAAATGTGTAACAAAATTGCCAGAATTGGTAACAGAAAGATATCCTTAGATAGCAAACCCTTCAGGGAAAATAGTTTCATTTAGAGTATTTACAATGCCTCCAACAATTCAGCTTTCATCTGATTGATGTGTCCTGGTGTTGTTGCAGCATGAATATTCGATAGTCAAGTCCACAGACTAATTCTGTGTCACAGAACTAGCCACAAAAATGCTAAGGTACCTTGAAAACCCAGTTTTGACTTGGTAATATCATGGTGAAGAATCTGATATATATTTCAGTGTTCTGTACAGAAAAAACTCATTGGCAAAACTACAAGCAATCTAAAGCTAAAAATAATCAACACAAACATATATGACTGCCCAGAAATGGAAATGTCTAAGAATAAATCAGAAGGTAGCTTATTGCAATTGAACATAAATGCTTGAATGTGCTCATTGAATTTAAATCCAGTAATCAGAAAACAAAGTAACATAAAATTTCCCAAAACATCTTTATGTATTGCTTCCATCCATTCCACTCTCCATATGCAGATAATATCTAGATAATTTAAACATAAAAGCCTGTTTCATGCAAAATTTCAGTCATTCTTTTAAGAAGCTGGCTATTTAGTATTTCAGTGTGGTTTCTTATAATTCAGTCAAAAGCTTTAGTAGGACACCAGTGTAAAGAAGAAATATTTCCATGTAGGCAAGGATCAGAATTTTCATAAATCCACATTATAATTCTTCACTGGATTCATCAATTAAAAGGAAGAAATGTCAAAAAAATCTTATGGGGTCAAATTTTTGTTAACTCCAAAATTTTGATACTACAATAGTATAGACCAAAATGCTCAACTTTTCATACTGGTATAAACTCCTAAGGAAATCTGGCTTTTATAGAACATTTCAAAATTTTGACACTTGATAAGCACATCAGAAAGTGTTTCATATAGAGTGTTTCCCCACTCCCCACAGCTTCTTTCAAGTTCTGAACTACTTATACATTCAGGATCCCTACTCCGTGATTTGGCCAGAAATGACCAAGAAAATGGAAAGGATAGAAAGTGGTCTAGATGCTCCAAGTCTCAAATGTCTGTTTCTCACTAGGTCGTATTCTACTAGTGAGTTCAGAGAATTACAGAAAGTACAAGCCTCTTTTATCTTGTGTCAACGGTTTGTGGGCTGGTTCGGCCCAGTTCCTTGACAATTGGTGTGAGGGACCCACAGGCCCACGCCCCAGAAAAAGGGGCAGGGGGAAAGGGAAAAGGGAGATGGGCCTAGAAACAAAACAGCGGCAACGATCTGAGGAGGAAAGCTAATTTACTAAATAAGATATCAGAAAACAAAATAATATAATACAATATAATTGGAATTGAGGCTAATGAATCAAATAAAATGAGCAAGAGAGAGTGTCCGACAAACCGAAGGCCTTACGCTAACGCTGAAGGCGGACGGCTGCAACAAACACCCACTGCCGAGCTCGATCCCGAAGGGAAGAGAGAGTCCCATGATCGCAGACAGTTTTTATCTTTTCCTCTGTGCAGAAACATGTAAAAATGCAAAGCATCACACAGTCCTCTGGGGAATGTAGTTCTTCTTCTCTTCTGAGACAGGCATATCCATAACTATTGATGATCCACAGAGCTGGAGTATTAACTCTTTAACTCCCAATACGCTACATGATGTTATGACGTGGAATATCAATAATATAACAAAAATCATAAAACCATGACATCTTGTTAAGGGCAAAATAGGTCACATATATGGCAAAAAGACCTCTGCACAAAAATTAAATACTATCATAAATCCAGCAGCTCATTCTGTTCCATTTGTGCTATAATCTACTAACACTTCAATCTGAGACAGATTCTTCAATACATCCCTCAAAACATGGATAAATATAACAACCTTGAGAAGAAGCAAGTCAAATGTAACTTCTGCAGAAGTCACACCTTACAAATCTTTTAGAATAGTCCCAAGCAGTTAGTAAATATGAGAGGACCAATCACTAAGGCATACTTGGGTTTACAAAAAATACTTGTCTCCCACAAAGATTTCCTAACTGATTTACTACGAAGTAAGGAAAAAGTCACACTTAATTTAATAATTAAAATAAATCAACCAAAACATTGCAGTCAGTTTGCTCTATGCAGGGCATAATCAGTAGAATCCCAGACATATATGTCTGTGATTATAGTTAATTAATCATTGATTAATGATCTGGACAAAATGGTAAGCAATAGACTAAGATCGCCACACACAAGAAGTAATGAACAACAATAAAAAAAATAAACTTTTAGTTGCAGCAGCAGAAGTTTATGTTGCTGAATGACTGAGAGATAAAAGGACTGCTAAAATATTATAGATAATAATACAGTACGCATGTGGAAAGATAACATTAACTTTTCCTATACTGTAACAGGAAATGAACAGATGAATAACATTCAAGAATAAAACCTTGCTGTTGCAGAAAAAGCAAATATTGAAAGGTTTGGAATGGTTTCCATGCAAATAATGATTAAGCAAACAAAGATTAATTAGACTGGAAAGGAAGTAGCTGACATGACTGTATGAAAGATGCATATAAAAGCAAAAAAACAGAGAATGTGACTATGAAGCACTCACTTTCCCTTAAAATACAGTATAATCCTGAAATACAAAAAGGATAGAAACAAAGAATACAATTCTTTCTCTAAAAAACTCTGGCTCCAGAAGCCCTCATACCAAGCCTCTTTAGAGGGGATGAAAATATACCATATAAATAATTCTACATATTTCCTCTCTTTTTGGGTAGTCTTGAGGGCATATGTTGGGGATAAGCTTTTTGTCTAGATGGCCCATTTGTCTGACTCTGGGTACTGAGGTGGCTTGAACATCAAGCCTTCTGTTCCACTTAACAGCTGCTGCTTGTGTTTCCTGCACCAGTCCTCCAAAGGACTAACAAAAATGTGTCTGTTTAGAGATCATCTCTGCAATCACAACATTTATCCAATGGTTCGTTTCACGCCTTTGGCTTTCTACTGAGATCACTAACAATGCTGCCAATTAACGCCAATTTGTTTGTAACACCTGTCCATTAAGGAATGGATTGAGTACAAAAATCTCATTTTTGACAGAACACTGAACAAGCATCAGTTTACAATAGCACATAATCACTACCCACCTGGGACAGATGTGTACTGCGGCCCTGGAGGAGGAACTGATCTTATATCCCATTAGCAATCACTGACCTGTGAAGGACAACGTGAGCAAAGGGTTTCTTGCTTTTTTAAATATATCCTATAGCTACATAATATGAAACAATCAAGAAGTATTACCATAAGTAGAATGAAAAGTCCTCCATTAAGTAGGGGAAGTAATCAGACTTGTCTCTGTAATTAATCTTCTGCCAAGAATATAGGAAAGAAGGAAATAGATCACAGTTGGCTGGGATTGCCAACTTTTTGTTTTCAAATATGATTTGTAGAGTTTGTACAACTCAGTTATTTTACCTTTCATTTCATTTTATTTTATTTACTCATTAATTCTAAAACCTCTTCAAGAAGTCTGTCATATCCTCAAAGAGAAGCACTTCCAAATGCTCCCTAGTAATTCAGTTTGCATTTTCTGTTAGGGCCGCAACTTGAAAGAAACCACAGTGATATATTTGGATGAATTACACACTGCTCTTTCTTTAAACATGGGCTTTAGGTGGGCTGAAGCTGGGTTAATTCAGTTTTAGACTCAGAAATACAGCCAGAAAGTGTAAGATTGCTTTGAAATATACTTTTCAATTCATACTACAATTCATCATTCATACTACAATTCATAATGCTGTCCAGTTCACAGAAAGGCAAAAATCTTCCTAGTGGATGAAAATGAAATACCAGTGTATTTATTGCAAACATTCTTATATCACAATTAAGCAGAGGCAACAAAAAATGGTGCAGTTTTTTCTTAAAAGACTAAACTAACTAGCAGGAATATTTTGTTCTTGAAAGGAGACATTTATTACTGTGCTGCTGTCACCAGCCTTAGGAATGAAGAGAAGACAGGACATCTTACCTGAGTTTAAGGTTTTGGTTGTAAATGCAATCTTTGCAAATGATTTCACAAAAGGCTTGGGTTCTATAAGACTTCCATTTGATACCCAAATCTCTTAATTTTTGCAGCTAATTGCAAAATTATTATGGAGGGTTTCAGAAGATAGGCAAGATATACAACAGTAAAATTAACTTTCAGTTAATGTATTTTAATTTAAATTAATTAACAATCACTGTCGTGGCAATGACTGAGAAATAGACAAAAAGAAAATAAATAAGAAGGAAATACGATGCTCATGATACTCATTACAAAAATTCATAATGTAAATTCTGTGATTTTTGTCTTGCCTTCTGTAAGACCTTTATCAACAATTTGGAATGAATCCATTTTTTGCTTTAGAGAATTTATTCTTTCGAAGTATAACATTACATTCTTGATCCTACTCCATAAAACGGTACTGCTATCAAGAGCTACTGTCTGTGGCAGCAACAGGCATGACTAGTTCTAGATTACTGCCTCTGATGACACTTTGTTCAAGTGATGAGTATTATATTACTTCTCTTCTTAGATTTTTTCTCTTTCTTTCTTTTTCTCTTTCTTTCTTTCTTTCTTTCTTTCTTTCTTTCTTTCTTTCTTTCTTTCTTTCTTTCTTTCTTCTTTCGCTTTTCTATTTTTTTTCTATTTTTTCTTTAGTGAACATCATTGAGAATTTCTGAAAAGATTATCAAACATCAATCTGCAAATATGCATATGACAATGCTAGCAACAATAATACAACATTAGATCTTCATATATACTGAAATATTTTTGTAGGGAAAACAAAATTGAAATACTAAAACATGGTCTAGCATAGCTTCATTTTTTAAGCCATAACTGAAAAATAACAAAAAATAACAAGAACAAAAACAAAAAAACAGTCAATGCATTTTAATGGTTTTCGGTTAAAGAAAAAGGGAAATGAAAAGGAATAGTTTAGTAAATACTAACTTCATTGCATTTTTTGGTACAAACTGGAGAGCATCTTGTCCAAACCCCATTACCAAAGATACTGCAGCACACTCAAAAGAAGGCCCCCTATAAAATATACTTTTCAAAGTAGGAATATTTGTCTTACAGTTATTTTGGAAGAAGGGAATTAGAGTTATATCGTTTCTTGTAACACCACTGTCAACACCTCAAGTCACAGTGAATTGGATGAGCTCTCTCTATAGGTTTCAATCAGGTCAGTGACAAATCTATGTGTACACTTTATGTATTTATGCAATATACAAATGCATAAAAACACATTTTGAAGTAGGAATAGTTCTCAGTGAATCAATGAACTGATCTAAACAACGCATGGCTGAGCATTTGCCAATACTTATTCTAGGGAGAAAAACAGATGCTGTTGACTGGCTGGGGAAGAAAACAAGACCACTCCATTTTGCACTACAAGAGTCTTACATTACCTAACATTAATCATGGAACAACACAATTACAAATCTTCAGCCATGAGAAGAAACAGGACTGAAACTTGTGATGCCCAGCTAAAGAAACAATTTAATGAGGTATCTACATAAATAGGAGTCAATTAGAGCATTTGACTTGCCTTAACATTCAGAAGCTTTTAATGAATATCAAAATACCTGTACATTCCTTTGATGTAGCATTAGCACAGATGACAGACTGTGTTTATTTATTTTTAATGGAATGCTTAGATGCAGGTGCACAATTCTGTGACAGCTTTAAGAAGACAGTAATTATGTGATACAGTATGCATCGCCAAATCATTTAATAGATAAAGGCTTTTATACAGGAAACAAGCCCTTCCAGATGAAGTAACAATTTGTACAAGTAATTTCATGTCTTTAAAATTCAATGAAAGAAGGAACTTTTAATTATACAGCTCTATACTACATTCTTTTAAGAGACACAGATTGTTTAATTAAATGAGAAGGTAAAACAGTATGTGAAACAAGGATACTGCCCCTCCATTTCTAATACAAAGAAGAACCTGATTTAATTTTAATGCTGCATTACATGCAGACTTCTGAAAGTTAATAGCTGTTCTTGAAGACATTTAACGTTTTTTAATTAATGGATGGTTTTGCAGACACCAAGCACTTCATGTGGTGTTTACAAGGAGAGACTGTATATGTGTTACGGATCTACACTTTTCTACTCATTGTAGTATCTGGCATTTAAGTAACTGAGATTATTATTCTGCTGGTGAGCAACAAATTAAAAATCTTGCAATTATATAAATTTCTCTAGAAGTGATTTACAATTGAAAATTAAATGAATGTTTCATTACAGCTGTGGTGCTAGCTGTTATTTTTTTAATGAACCAATAACGTGCAAACCTGACTAAGGTATTTTTAGAGAATACACAAGGACTATTATGCCTTTTGCTGTAATTTGTTTCCCTCAGGCTACTATGTAATTGGTTCCTGAGTAACCTTAACAACCTTGCCTGCAACATCTTACCCTGACTTATTCTTAATTTGGTGGGGGTGGGGAGGGGGACAGAGTAGTTTATTTTAAATCTCAGCACAAAAGTAGAGAGTAATTATGACTCTTCACAAAATATAACAGAATTCAGGAAACAGAACACCACATTAAAGGTATATAACAAACAGAACAGAATATAATATTGAGATTATTCTGCTGTTACTTAATAAACAGAGGTGTATGCAAATGCCAAGTCCCACAGACTGCTTTTGGCATCCTTATATATTCCAAAATGGAGTGTGCTGTCCTTGCTTAGAAAAACTGGCTCTCAGGGAATTTTTTTTGGCCTTAAAATACTCCGACCATCCTTTTGGATGAATTTGAAGATTTGAAGCTTGTCTTTTATCACTGACTAGGAACTCAGTAAGTACGAATCTGTTGTAGGAACTTGTGGAATGATAATGAGTACAACTTTGTGGAAGGACCCACTGCCTTGATTTCATTGTTATGTACTATTATAAGCCTTTTTCACGTGTCTGAACTTTTGAAGTTCATCTGTGCTAACGTAACAACTTGATATGGGTCATTTTTCTACAAATAATCACAATAATAATGCTTGCTTTTATTTCTAAAACATCAGATTCTTTTATGTAGTTATCAGTCTCATGACTGCTCCCACATATTAGTAATTCCTTCTAACCAGCAACTTCCAATACTGCCTGCTACCATATCTGAAAGATTACTGCTTTTTCTGTTAACCATGTTGCCAACAAGTGATAAATAGTAATAATTTTGCTTAATCATCCAATGGAATTCCACATTTCTAACTTCTTTTGATAGTGTACTTTTGCCTTTGAGCAGTCTACTTTGAACCTTTGTAGTCCTAAGAACAGATTACGAGGTAAAAATATGTAGTTTTGTACAAAAATAAAATGCAAATTTATTTCATACATTGTTCTCATTCTTCATTTCTGAATACAATAGGCCAAACAGAAGAGTATCACTTATTATAATAAAAATTGTTGCCCCAAACTTCTTTGTCTATCTGTGCAAATGAAGGGTACTCAAAGCATTCAGAGAAGTGTACCGAGCAATCCACCTCCCCCTAAAGAAGCTTCCTGGTGACTAATCAGATGAACTGCTCTTTATAACCCAACAAATAAGGAAAGGTTATTCAAATATTTAATCACAAGTAAAATTAAAAATTAAAAAAAACAAAGCATGCCTTCTACCAGAAATTGTATCTAATCTCCTTTTTATCTCTTTGCTGCTGCTGAAAAAAAAAAGGAAAAAAATTCCTAAGAATGACAAGAAAGCATGCATTCAAAAGAGAAGGCAAGTAGGTAAAATC
Organism: Odontophorus gujanensis; assembly: GCA_013399175.1. NCBI lineage: Eukaryota > Metazoa > Chordata > Aves > Galliformes > Odontophoridae > Odontophorus > Odontophorus gujanensis. The sequence goes on from VXAB01011658.1 coordinate 285,588, forward strand.
AAAACATGAAACCTAATAATAACAAGTTGCTGCTTTTTTACTTGACACATTATTTACCTCTTTTTTTTTTTTTTTTT
>VXAB01011658.1:285691-354343 GCA_013399175.1 Odontophorus gujanensis
TTTTTTTCCCATGAGAGAACAAAGCCAGAACCTTTTATCTGACCTTTCTTGGTCTTTGATTTATTTTCCAGTGGAATTGGATTTAAGCCATCTGCACTTAAAAAATTTAAGCCTTCTTCTTGAACTGTGCGTGAATATCAGATTAATGTTCACTGTTTTATCAGAGTACTTCTTAAACGAGTACTAGATGTCACAAAGCAGCAAATATTGTTTAGCATTAATTTATTGAGTAGCTATGAAGACTTTCTATTTCAATGTCATTATTCCTTTCACCACAATTTGTTAAGGCCCAACGCATAAACAAACAACAGCAACAAAACTCTAAAGCCATATCTGACTTTATGCAGAAAAAATAACTAACTTGAATCAGATAGTAAATATTAAAGAAAATAAGTCCATGGATAGGATGAAAAATGACAGTGTGGATCACTACAACTAAAAGATCAGACTTACAGAGATACCTTTTATTAATTTCATTAATGTCATAATAGAAGTCAACTCAGAATTAAAAAGTAGCACTTTTGAAGATATAAATCTCAGTTAAACAATTTAAGAACAAAAGCATTTCATAAGCAGATCTGTAGTAGGCTATAATAATTAAACAGTCTTTTTTCCAGCTTCTACAGCTATGATTCCTGAGAGTTATAATCAGAAAACTTGGATCATTTTTCCCTGTATGTGAAAAGAAGGTGATGATTTCATTTTTTATTAATGGAAAAAAATGAACATGCTTATTTGCAGTGTGTTTATCTCATTTCATATGACTTCTCACCATGCCAACTGTCCAAAATAATTCAGTGTAATTAGCTCTGTTTATCTGTTTTTAAGTGTTTTGTGTTCAGCAAGTGGAAGACCTAGTGATGATTACTTTGGTGAGTGTAACTAGCACTGTTTCCGCAAGTTACTACTTTTACTAATTATTGCATGTATTATGTTTTATGCCTGTACATTACCACGTAATGCACTAAGAATTGGAAGTCAATTTAAGGTTATACTCAGTAATAAAGTCATGGATTTTCAGACTGGGAGTTGGTAGTCTACTGGTATCACACACTAAATCATTCTAACAGAAAAAGTATTGATCTGAAATCTTGAAATTTCTTTGAAGTGAGCTACCAAGGGCAAAAACGGAGAATAAAATACAACTTAAGAATGACAAATAGTATCTTCATACAGAATTGGAAAGCACTGAAAACATGCAAAAGTAAAACTATTGGACCTTTTAGTTACAGGACAATATCTTGATCTCAATTCAGCGGTCTACTCACTGCATTAAAGCACCCATCAAGTATAGCTTTTACTCTCAGCAAGAGAGTCTCCATGACCTTGCTTGGACCTTCTTTTCCTTTTGGCCTGTACTGGCTTGGGATCGAACTGTAGCACTCTTTCACTATGAAGCAAAAGCTAGCATATAAACTGAAGAATTAGCATCCTATAGGTTCCACCAAGTGTTGGACATCTGTATTATAAACAGTACTTGGTGCTGAAGTAGGCAATATCTTAGCACAAAACTTTTATTTAAACAGATGAAACAAAATGACTGAAGAAAAAAATTATCAGAACATCACAATTCAGGGAAGCTGGGCTTTTCAAACAGGTGAAAAGCTACTACAGTCTCCCTTTGCATGGCCACTTTCTTACTATTCAACAGTGTCTTAAGAATTTGTTTTATCCCAGGCCTCTTATTTATTTACATATCCATCTATTCGTATATTCATTTTTACAGAATCACAGAATTGCAGGGGTTGGAAGGGACCTCTAGAGATCATCAAGTCCAACTCCCCTGCCAAAGGTGCCTCCCTACAGCAGGTTGCACAGGTAGGCATTCAGATGGACCTTGAATATATTTAGAGAAGGTGACTTCACAACCTCTCTATACAGCCTGTGCCAGTGCTCCATCACCCTCACTGTGAAGAAGTTCCTTTGCATATTGGTGCAGAATTTCTTATGCTCAAATTTATGGCCATTTCCCCTTGTCCTGTCCCCACAGACCACTGAAAAGAAGTTGGCCACATCCCTTTGTGTCCCAAAATTTACCAGAGGATTGGCCTGGAAACCTAGAATATTTTGGATAGTTAGGAGTATTTTCTTTCTTGTTTCGTAGGTAAAATCCTTCACATATATACATAGAAATCACTGGCCTATGGAGTAGTTCCTTCAAACCTTCTACGTTCCCTAAAACTTCCGATCATAATTAATAAACCACATATCAGATACAGATGGATGTTTCTGACACTACTAATCTTTATAGTATTTGTCACAGCACCCAAGGACAAAATAATTAGATGCGAAGAGTTCACTTCAGCTTTTGCTATGTTTAGGAGTGCTATATTGCAACGCAGTTACTGTAGGAAAAAAATTGTAAAGAATACATCAAATCACATATAACAGTCATTTCACAGATGAAGTGATAAGGATATGTCTAACAGAGGAAAGCTAGCACTAGAACTGAAAATTGGGTAATCATATTAGGCAGAAGCAGTTTGGTGTTATCATTGCTAAATCATTTTTTACATGATACAAACCAGTATCACCACAACATATTCTACTGAGTTAGAGCCTGTGAATGCTATGTTAGCTCAGGTGTCTCAGTATTTCTTTCAGAACAGATATGCTGAATGACAGCATGGTAAGACTGCCCTAACAATCATCTTTTAGTTCTCATTCCCATCCTTTCCTTTAAAATGCATAATTTTTGGAACAGCATTTCCATTCATGACTTTATATGCATTCTCTAGTACAGCGTGCATCTGACCATTGTTTGGAAGGTATGTATGACAGCAACACAAACTTAAATGATGTAGCAGACTATTCAAGTTGAGGTGATATTAAAATGGGGCTTAAATTTCCATGTTTTTACTCATCAATACTGTTACAGGAAATGCCATTTCTGCTTTTCCTTCACTGTAAAAATGAAAATTGCAAAGTAGAACCATTCTCAAACTGGTACTTCCCACATTTATAGCACTACTGAAGTTCTGATCACATCTCAGTCAAATCTTATCTTGATAGATGTTTCACCTACACCAGTCATTTCTGTCCAGAATACTTCAAACCTTGTTGTACACTTCATGATAAGAATCTCTCAATTTTTCATTTTTTTTTCCTATGAAGTGAGATCACGACAATTTTACTGGGCTAGATATAATGTAAATTGTTTTGCTTTACTTCACTTCTAGGTCATAGTGTCTGGTGCATATATGTAGCTCCTCATGCGACTTTAAAGATTCATAAAAAGCAAGTGCTACATATATGCAAGTCAGTACCTTAGTATTCACCCTTTTGTTTTTCCTCTTACATGTCAAGCTTACCGTCTTCTGTGTGCTGCCTTGTAAAGTCATTCTAAATTACTGTTACAAGCCTACAGAACTTCTGCCATTTGATTTTATTTCTTATAATGTGCAATTCCCACAGTACAGTCAAAACACTGACTGAAAGTTGTTATGGGGCAAATTTTAGCACTTAGTAGGCATTAATTTACTAAAACACGGTAATTCAATCTGAGAAAATCACCGGACAACAGCCCTCTTCTTATAATGTAAGTTCTCTAAGGAAAATAATTTATTTTTTGGCTACAGAGCACCTGGTAGACAGTCATTGCAGAATACTGGACTGAATAATGACAGACTGGAGTTCTTCAGTAAGATAACAGTGCCAAGTAACTAGATGTAAATAATTCGCTATATAATCACAAACAAATAAACAGGATATGTTCTGTACCTATACTTAGTTTGGACCACAAGAGCTGAAGTAGAAATAACAGCAGAAATTTATTTAATCACATGAATTTATATGATAAATACATGCAAAATTACATCATCTTTCTATCAGATTTTATTTTATTCATTTTATCAGATTAATAATAGCCTTAAGGCTATTTTATACAGAGGGGTAACGGTTAAAAAAGTGCAAAGCTTGGGGAAAAACAATAGAAACTAATATGGAAAAAAAAAGGGTGAGCATAGGAGAAACTTGCACTTTGTTCACTGGTCATTCTTTCTGTAAAATTTAATATCCAACTACTGAAAAGTCTACAGCTTCGATTAGTCATGAGTGGAATGGGTTTAGAGCAGGAACAGCTGTTTCTATACAACTATTATTTACATCTTCAATCTTCATTTTAAGAAGACAGCAACACTGTCACCTACTAAGACATCCTATCTTCTTTGGCTTTGACAGCTAGTTATCTTTCCTGGAAAAAAGGTACACTTTTTTGCACAATGATGAATTTAATTCAGTAACAGCTGTTTGCTCCACAAAAAGAACTGCATACTCTCTGAATTAAAAAAATACTTTTGTTTTCCTGTGTCTGCTTTCCCTATTTGTCTCTTTTTACATTTTTTCTGTCATGAAAGTCTGCATAAAGAATTCAACCGTTATATTCTTTTATGAATTCCGTGTTCATTTCAGCAACTTTAGCTGTACCAAATTCCATGGCACAATATTGCGTTAAACAAAATATGTCTGAATTTTATGAGTTTATCCCCATACAATTAACCAGTCTTACTGTGCTCATTCTTACAAGCTTCACAGTTGCCTCAGAGTAAGAACCAATCATTCAGGACCCCAGTTTGACCACTTCATAAGTACGGAATTTTGTAGTATCAGTTAGACAACCAAGAAACAAGAAAATAAAACAAAACTCCTCAACCAACGAAAAGAAAGTCACTAAAAAAACAGAATAGCTCTACGACATTATGTTATCATTCTACATCTCAGAATAAGGAGAGAACTTACTTATTTTACACCACATTTTTAATATTAATTTGCTTACAGTGTTAGCTGAGTTCCCATTTAAATGCAAGCCACTGTCAAAGAGAGGCGATGAAGCTCCACTACTGTGATCGCTGGATGGTCCAGGGGAACCTGGAAATCAGACCATGAAAGACAATTGGTTGTGCTAAAAATAGATGTATATACCAGGCAATACTTATTCCAGCTGTAAAAGATGGAAAAAAATGTAATACCTATCACCACACCAAACCAAAAATAAAAAACTATTTGAATATTATTTTATAGAGGCTATGCTCATGAGAACTTCTTTGATGCTTAATTGTTCGAAGGAGTAAACTTTTTTTTTTTTTCTCCCTGAGAATGAGACATTCAAAACCAAGTAACAATTGAAGTTACACAAATTCCATTAATTTAATTAATAGATTTCCTATTCAGTGTTGAAACTCATCTTGATGTATAATCATGGACAGTAAACTTTCAGGCAACTACTAACTGTACATATATGTACATTTTACTAATGGATATATATTTTTCTTACAGTGCTAATTACTTTCAAGAATGATGCACCTTCTCAAACTAAGAAATTAAAAGCAAATAGTCACTTAGTAATGTCAACACTGTTAATAATTTAGTATAACACAGCTGTATTCTTTGAGATATCTCTTTTTTTAACAGCCATGCATTGTGATCCTGCTTTAGCAGTTAATAAGACTCTAGGATATCTTAATGCATTTGTATGCATAACTCATAACAACAGAAACAGCACAAAGCCACATCATCGCATAATTTTTGCTTAAATGTACAGCATTAACATATAACACTAATAATACACAACTACTGTCAGAAAGCACTTGGTCTTATCATACCACATACCATCAATTTTACAGCTTTGTATTCAACGTCACCAAAAAAATTTTTTTGTCTGAATAAGTCAACTGAAATTGCCTGTAAATCATTTCACATTAATAAGTCTGCCAAGTTTAACATCACTGGAGTCAAAAAGTCATTCCTCATCACACATTTATACATATATCTGTTCCACATATCTGAAAGATTTAGCAAAATGGAAGTTAATTCAACAAAAGCTTATCTTCTCCATAACAACTCTGTCAGTTCAGGGCTGAAAACTCAAAATTATACTGTGAGCTTTAAAGTTTCAGCATGTTTTTATTAGTGGTCCTTATTTTATTGCCTGAGATGATACTAGCATGAGCTACTGTCACGTTCTGCTTATTCTGGTCCATTCCAAGTGCAAACTTACATAGCTAAACACACACTGTAGCTTCTATATATCTAGAGCAGACCACAAAAACAGCCTATATTCAGACTTGTAGATCATCATAGGGATTTGCAGTAAGAGAAAGTAATTTCCTTTTTTTTTTTTTAATTAAAATCTTTAAATAAATAGGTGTCATTAATTAAACTCCCCACAGAATAGTCTGACTGTTGGGAATAATTTTATATTATTATTATTATTTAGTAGAGAAAACTGATGTCCATTGCATGGGAATGCTTAAAATAAAAGGTGAAGCAACAATTTTTGCTACTTCCAGCATGTCCCTACAGACTTGCTTTTCAGTTTAGTAGCATTCCATGTTTTTTCTACACAGCCTCTCAGTCTATCACAGAATCATGGAATCATCAAGGTTGGAAAAGACCTCCAAGATCATGCAGTTAAACTGTCTACCTATCATCAATATTCCGACATTAAACCATGTTCCTCAGTACAACATCTAAATGTTTCTTGTACACCTCCAGGGATGGTGAATCCACCATTTCCCTGGGCAGCCCATTCCAGCACCTGCCCACTCTTTTGGAGCAGAAATTTTTCATAATATACAACCTGAACCTCCCCTGGCACAACTTGTGGCCATTCCCTCTAGTCCTATTGCTATGTCACCTTCACATTTTTCAGTCATGGAATATAGGTCTTCTTCAAGGGCATACATAAGTTAAGGAAGATAGTAGTGGTGAGACCTCCATTCAAGAACTTTTCACAAGCTCTTGCAAAAGGTGAAATTACAGTTATGAAGAATCAGTGACACATATAACAAGGTAAGTAGAAATTCTACTGAGCAGTAAAATGGATCCCAGCTCACACTGCAGGCAAGACTGAAGTGCATACATGCATAAATCTGAAGTATCTTGTCCTTTCCTGGCATTCCTTAAAACTCAAGTTCATGGTCCCCTATCTCTAAGCATTCAGTCAGACCAGCTGCTACCCTGACAGTTTTAGTACTATGGTGCGTTCACTCCAAATGCAACTATACTGTCTCTTCCCATTAACCATCGCTATTACTATTCCTCATGAGCGCATCATCAGAAGCAGTATCTGCCTCCCTGCTTTGTTCTGATAGCTCTTCCTTCCTTCCCTACTATATCTCATACTGTGGCTACTGAATTCACAAGTTATCACAACAGGGAAAAAATAGCCTACGGTTCTCATTTTATGGTGGATTCACTCTTTCAAGGATTGTGAACAATACAAAGTTTGGCATGAGTTCAGACATGGATACCGATTAACTGGCACTTAAGGATGAAATGCATGTTTCTGTGTTTAGAGGAGACCCTAAATGCACCTTACTGCTGAACATCTTGAGGGCATGTGCAGGACAAGTGGGAGACCAGGCCTAGCCAGCATGGGTTCGTGAAAGGCAGGTCCTAGTTGACCAACCGTATCCCCCATCTATGATTGAGTGACCTTCCTGGTGGATGAGGGAAAGGGCTGTTGACATAGTTTACCTATACAGTATGCATTAGATTCTTAGAAGGTAAGCTGCAGAATACACAAATAATTAACTGTTTCATGCAGTAAAACACTCAAGGATCGAATTCTTATTTCTGTCAATGTCAACTTATTATGAGAATACTTCAATGAGGAAAAACAAATTACTCCTATCCATTAATTGTCTCTTACCTAATGGGAGCTTTAAAAATGATGGAGCTTCCCTGAGGTACTGAACAGTAATGGTAACTTCATCACCAGCATTTCGCAGTAGGTGTACCTGTCAGTGTGACAAATAACAGCTACTTTAAACCACAGAACCACCAGTCATGGAAAACACATTATTTCTGTTGATCTGTGAGATACTCAGCATGAATATTTCTGACAAGGAATGAGGAGTATCTTGAGGGTAAAGCCACACCAATAAAGGATAAGAGTAGGCAAGCCCAATTTTACAACCTGAAGAAATAATTCAGTGGGCAACCTAATTTTGTATACCAGCTGAACATAACTTCTACAATTAAACTCATTTTATAAAAATACTACAGAATAGTAGTAGTAGGGGGAGATGTATTTACGCAGATACATTAATCATGCGCATGAATACATAAATAAGCACTTAATATAAATTAATACATCACATATATTTTACACAGGGTTTATATTTTGTTTTATCCAGGTGATAAATTACAGACATTCTTTCATTTTAAACATAGTGTTGTTTTTTGTGACTGTCTTCATTATCTAAAAATATTTGCTAATCAGAAGGGAACACACATGCATGCATTTCATATATAAACATGCATGGGTACAGCAGTACACACATTAAAACAGCAGAATTTAATTAAAGGCATAGCACACTACTGCATTAAGAACTTCTTAAAATACATAGCTTCAAATGGTATCTTTGAGGGAATTCAGTTCCTAATGCAGGACAGAGGTATTCTTCAGCTTCATACCCATGACACTCAGGAAATAGGTATTATGTTTGGTTGGTACATTCACCGCAGCCTTGGTGCCATTAGTCAGAAACAGATGTTAAGGCCTTTGGCCTCTAATCTAGGCACAACCAGAGCACGTGTGCATCAAGCAGAAATGTAACCATAGCAATCAGTAACTCCTACAGATGTATTTACAGGTCTAATATGCTTGGAGGAAACAAGTGCTTGTATTGCTTCAGGCCACTATTTCAGCACAATGCCATATCAACTAATGCAAGAAGGATTAACTCAAATATTATACTTCCTCCTTATGTATAGCTGAAATAATGCTTACATCAGTGACTGACATACTCACCTACATAAAAAAATATCAAGCTTACTGCTGATGAATATGAAAACCCAGAACAAGTAAAGAAATCAAGTAAGTAGTCACATAAGCTAAGAGTCTCAGGCTTTAAAGGTGTGTTTGGAAAAGACTGAGCCAAAATTCTGACTATAAAAAATACAACACTACCAAGTGTAGCACAACAGCAGCATCCATGAAGTGAAGCCATAAACCATTTTGTTTCCTATAGATCCAGAAATAAATTGTGAGAATAGAGAAGGTATCAACTTAGCTACAGACAAGAACACGAGAAAGAAATTCATGTGTGAATCACAGGAAAGAAGTTCATTCAATTAGCACTTTGCTCTTATTTTTGCTTACAAATATAGTAAAACATGTACTGAACCACAATGCTTCATTATTCATTTTTAAAAAATAACAGTGTCTTTGAATGGTATAATTATCAGAAATTAAGGAAAGAAATTTAATATTTTTTTCTTCATGATTTCATACATTATCTACTTAATTTCACACTTCACTTTGTGATTTACTTCAAAACAATGCATACACAAATATCTGGGAGATGACACTACTACATATTGTAGCTTGGAAAACATACTCTGAGCCAAATCAGTTGTTCCCTGAAGCAATGAAGTTTAAATAAGTTTGCTCAAGGCTAACTGTAAACTGAAGCATGAAGACCTATCCCTCAGAAAGTAACGCTGCCATCCTTCAAAAACTCTGTGAATATCAGAGCACAGCAGTGACTTCGCTCTGGAACTTCAGGTTTGTCTCAACTGTGATAAATGCTCTATAACTGAAAAGACTTCAAAGCCAAAGAACTCATAATTTTACAATTAGCAGTATGTTTTCATTGCTCAACTACTTTTATGTATTAACTGTAAAAAGAAAGAATTATCCCAGGAATTAAACAAAACAAAATAATGCAAAACAAACAAACAAACAAACCAACCAACCAACCAACCAACAAACAAAACAAGCAAAAGACAGAAATCACAGAACCAGAAAATTGTAGAGGCTGGAATGGACCTCTAGAGAACAGCGAGTCCAATCCCCTGCCAAAGCAGCTCCCTAGCCCAGGTTGCACAGGTAGGCGTCCAGGCGGGTCTGGAATGTCTCCAGAGAAGGAGACTCCACCACCTCTCTGGGCAAATTACAAAACATAAAATTCCTAACTGGAAACTTAATAAATTATTACTGATACGTTCAGTATGTAAGAAACACGTTATAGTATCAAAGTGCCTCTTTCTGTTCTAACACAAATACAAGAGCTGCTCCAAAATTAATGCCTTGTATTTTATTATGTTGACCCACAGTGTCAGAGGTAGATGGTATGGCAGTCAAGATTGAACCTTCCCACCAATATTCTAGTACATTTCATTACTGTGTGACAGATAGCAGCAGAGGGGCAGTCACAATGGCATCTGACATGGAAGTGTGTAAAGCAAATGTGTATCATTCAATCCCTTCACACAAATAATAAATAAATGAATGAATGAATAAATAAATGAATAAATAAATGAAACCCCACCCACTGACATTCATCAATGCTTGCTGAACATTTCTGAAAACCGTACAGTGGATGCGATTACAGTGAGGCTGTTGGTGGTGCGTTTCAGCACTGCGGACAGTGGTCTACCTCTGCTGGTGCACATTACAACAAGTGTTACATGCCAGCTCTTGTTCATTACTGGCAAAAAGTATAGCTAATAGTGGTAACTATGTTGAGAAATACTTTTCGTAGCTGGGAATTTGCCCTTTCAAATACTCTTATTGTGTTCTTTGTATGTTTTCATTTCCATGGAAATAAATAGGAAGTGTTATTTCCAGAAAAACCTACATCTGACTGTGACTAGAAAGGTATGTGTTTAGCTGGAATCAAAGTCTGTGGAAATGCATGCTTCTATCCCAAATGAAGGCCCTTTCAAGCAAATAAACTGGAGCAGTTAAATCACAGTTTCATTTTCTGCAAGTATATTTGAAAATTCTTCTATATGATTGTTAAATGATTGTTTCTGTAAATACAACCTCCAACTGACATAGACAGAAAGAGTAAGAGCAGGTTTTCATGTAGCCATTTCTGTTCCACTTTTATTTACTGGTGTTTGCTTGTATTCAAAAAGTACCTTCAGAATCTCAGAAATTGATTTTATTTGACTACAAGAAACTCTAAAGGGAGACAGATCAATCAGAAAACTTCCAGCATCGTCCACTGGCAACGGTATGCCACGACAAAGAAAGTGATTTCAGTCAAAAGATGGTCAGTTTGAAATGAAGGTTGTCTTGTGTCACTCAGTGAAAAATCTAAGCCACAAATTTATGAAGTTATCAAAACCAGCAAGTGATTTGCTACACTCAATTCAGATATTGTTGACAATTTGGACACTGTTTCCTCTTACAACAAACTTTTCCACAGTTATGCTTTTTTTATGCTAAGCCTCCCTAGTATAGCAGGTATTTGGCAGACATACAGAGTCAACACAGGAGGAAACATAAGGATCAATGCGAACCGCTCTTGGTGTCTACACTGATGAAGTACAGCGAGGTCACAGATCTATGGACTGATCAGCTAAGTAGAGCTAGTCAGCCTTAGAATTTATCTGAAATCATGCACATGTTCAGCATTTCAGGCATAAAGAACTGAAACCTGGGGCACCTAGAAAGTAATGTTAAAAAAAATTCCTACTTTACAAGTAAATTCTTAGGATATATAGAAGACCATAACAGATTATCTATGGGCAAAATTCAGCAATCTAAAAATACTACCCATTTGTGTCACAAATTAAATTGCTTTTTTATTTTTTTGCCCACAACTCCCCAAGCATTATAATGTTACTATCACCATAAAACAGAAATTCATTTACAATATTCTGCATGTATCAGAAATAAGTATCTGTTAGGCAAAATCTTTTGCATACTATCCCAGGACACTAGCCCATGATTCATTGCAACAGTGCTACTGTAAAAACTAATACTTATTCAGCATAAGTCAGTGGGTTTTATATATATTTTCATTCAATATTCAAATATTTTCTGTACTGAAAATAATCATATGAATTGATTAGAGAAGCATCGTGCAAATCTCATGTCAGAGTCTGATGAAGGATTAATATCTCTATAGTATTAGCTGTAGCTGTAGCAGTATTTGTCCAAATACAGAGCTACACTTTTTTTCTATTAGACTTTTTGCTAACACTGTATTGGACAAAATCAAACAGAAAAAAATCAATTAAGCACAGCAATAAAATACCTTCTAATTTTCTGATCCAGTTTCTTAATAGTTTTGATTCAGTTTGTTAGTTTATTTGCCCCCTGAAATATATGAACAGACTCATACTCAATGAGTGTTTCGTCTGACATCTACAATATTGAACTAGAACAGGTAGCAGAATCTACCCTCAATTCAGTGGCTAAGATAACATGCCTAAGATTTTAATAATAGCTATGATAGCATTTGTTTAGATGACTATCCTGTTAGAGTCAATGACTTGATGAAGAGAAACAGTAGAATCCTAGGATCATCTAGGTTGGAAAAGATCTTCAAGATCACCAGTTCAACCACCAACCACTAAGTCCCTTAGCGTCACATGCAAGCACGCTTTGAACACCTCCAGTTATGGGATCTCAAAAGGTACACTTGGCAGTTCATTTCAATGCATGTACTTACGTACAACTCATGAGATTTTTTCTACCCACAATCCACAGCGAGTTTATTCATCTCTCCTGTCATCATACAATAATTTTACTAGTAATTCAATTTTATGTGGGTTTAAGTCCTCTACATAACTTTCAATTTGAGGAAATTCATCAAAAGCAAAATAACTGAGCTTTTCTTATGTAAACAGATTAAGTCTAATCTTTTAAAAACACATTTATTTAATTAATCAATTCAGTATCACAAGGGTATGCATTCAGTCTTTTTTAGCTTGTAGATGAGTATAATAACAGGCTAGATTACACAGTTCTTTATATCCTAATGTAAAACCAAGGTTCAACACAATATAACTTTGTGGATTACTCAAGAGCACAAAACACTTAGGTAGAAAAGGAAGGAAAAGATAGCTGGAAATAGAAGGAGGATACTGTTTGAGAGAAACTATGTCAGTTAGATCTAAAACTCACAGGAGTGACTAAAAATTAAGCTACAGGTTAGTTTGTGCATTGGATGTAAGAATCAAAGGAAGCAGGAGCACAAAGGTCATTCTAGAGATGGCCAGGGATAACAAAGGACATTATATAATGGTCCTGAATCTATGTAGTCTTGTTTTAGGAAAAACAAACAAACAAACAAACAAACAAACCCACCAGATTTATTACCCTATCAACTCTTTCAAAGACATTCCAGATTTATTCACCAATGTTCTACACCATTTTGTTCTTATTCCATCATTCTTCTTATCAATATTTGGTTTTCTTTCTAACTGTTTTGTACAGCAATGACAGCCAAAGTCCCTAAAGGTCAGAGCTACATCCCCTGTGGTGATCACCTGCCTCACTTCCCTCTCCTTCTACGTGTTCTTAGTAGTGGCTGTCATTGCACAGGATGCTGAGGGCTGTGGTCCAGGTGCTGAAGGTTCACAGATGGAGGGCTGGCAGCAATGCCAACAGCAGTGTGGATGCAGGTTTCAGTGGCCACTTTGTCCAGGTTGGGGACAAGAAAAGGTTTTGATTAACTTACTCAGTTTTGTAGAATAATCTACAATATTGTTTGCTAATTTTTCTGAATTCTAAAATAGAGATTTCTTTATTTTAACTGTAATAAAATACGTAAAATATGATCCCACTTCAAGTATATAATGCCTACTGATGCATTTTTATTCCTAACTCATCATTAGCTACACTGTTTCCCCTCAAGAATTCTATTATTTTACTTTATAAAACCTGAGACACAGCTAGTTTCCATTTCTGAACTATATTTCTATTATCTACAGTTTACGCATACCTCTAATAGCAATTTTTGACTTTTCATTTGTGCCTGAAAAGACAACTATAATTTGTTGTAAATACTTTGCAGGTCTTTAAAAATTCATAAAATGAAAAGCATTAGAAGAGATGCTGCAATCTACAACTGAATGGAAAAAAAATAAAATAAAACCCACAAACAATACATTTAGAACCCTTGATCTTTAGGAATTACTGCTTTAAAAGGTTGCTGCCTAGCCACACTCACTGTGTGCTTTATCTAAAAAGTGCTATAATGTAACAAAGAGTTTAATTCCACCTATAGTTCATTTGTGCTAGGTAGCTGAATCCTTCCATCAGTTTTAATTATAGTAATTCTACTTCTGTGCTCAAAAATTATGCGCACTGTAAATGCTCTTAATGCCACAGTACTTGCTACTTTTCTAGCTCAGGGAATTGAAAGACTGAAACAGAAAGGGATAAAAGTATTGAAACCTAGAACTATCTAATTGTGGACAATTTTTTAACATGCTTAAATCTTGAGAGTAAGTCAATTCCGAAGAGCACACTACAGAAATTATGTGACATTTATTACAGAAGTTATACACCCAATAGAGGTACTATAGATCATTATTCTCTTTTTCAGTGTCTATTTTTTCCTGGTATTTTGCTATCCTATACAAAAGAACTGCGAAGGTGCAAAAGGGTGCAAATTTAAGTCTCAAAAATGTATGCTAAAGTATGTGAATTTTATCATTTGCATCTAATAGATGCTAGAGACTAAAAGTATACTATAACTTGCTTCTTAATGAGGAATGTGGCCAGATGTGTTCAGTGATAAAACAGTCACATTTCTTAGGGCATCTGGCAAACTGAGTTTGAACTGTATATTCCACAACATTTAAAGCAGTACTACAATTTGCAGATTTTATGTGACTTTATTTTTCTGTAGTGCTGGGATATGTAATACCAATGGTAAATTAGCACCTGGAGAAATGAAATTAAACTCAGATCTCTATCATCTAAGGATTGTGAAGAACATTTTTATATCATTTGTCTCCTTGTCAGATAACAAGGCTGCTTTTCTATCATGACCAAACTCTCATTAAAATAGCTCAGAGAAAATTAATGGGGTAACTGAAAGAATAAGGAATCTATACACTTCAGAGCTTTATTATGTTATATTAAAATTCTTATAATTCTTGGAATTTTTCCTCTTTCTGTTACTCTCACCTACAAACCAGCAGCCAATTTTCTAAAATACATGGTAAGTCTTAACTAAAGAAAGCAACTACACAGCACCATTAATAACTGTTCTCTAATAACAGTGCTCCTTCTCCTACAAACAGGAGAGAGAATGATTTTTTATTATGTGGGCAGATAGCAATAGGGCAAGGGAGAATGGTTTTAAACTACAAGAGGGGAGACTTAGACTAGACATTAGGAGGAATTTTTTTACTCAGAGGGTGGTGAGGTACTGTATTGGAACAGGTTGCTCTGAGAAGCTGTGAATGCCCCATCCCTAGAGATTCTCAAGGACAGGCTGGGTGGGATTCCCAGCAACCTGATCTAGTGTCTGCAAGCATTCTGAGACTGGAAACATTTCAACAAGTTTCCCTCCATTAAAATCTTCAGAGATGATAGATTCTACCTGTTGATTCTGTTAGTATACCTGTGTGCAAAATGAGATAGTCTAAGCCTGAAACAGAACAAAACCCTATGTCAGTGAAGATACAACTTATTTACATTGTGCACCAAACTGACCATTTGAAGAAACAACGATAATAGTAAAATATTTGGAAGACAACAAGTCTATCCACAAGCTAATGAAATTACCACTAATATGTAGAAAACTAGATGTAGAGAAGTCAATAGGTAAAAAAACTCTACAATTCTTCTATAGTTAATGACAACTTTCTTCAGAGTTGGACATCAATTTGACAAGTAGAATCTGCTGAAGCTTTTTGCTTGACTAATTTCAAAAAACATTTTTACTTTAAAAAAAATTGGAAAATTATTGTAAAACAATTTAAGTATGAAATTCAGAAAATGATAAATCTTCAAAAGATTAATGCCATTTCACATAAAAATTGTCAGGAAAAATAAAGGGGAGCCTCATTAAATATTCAAAAGTATGAATCCCCCTACAATATTTTAAAGCATAGCCCTTCCAGTTCTTCCAGGTGAATCTATATCACTTTCCTCTCTATTCAGCTCTCACAGAGAGATCTCTGTTTCATTTCATACATCTTAGTTCTGGTTTCACTACTGGCAGAGACACTGAACAATCTATCCTTTACTATTCCTTTCATGCCAATCAACTTTACAAGCCTACATAATCTCTCATCTCAATTATCTCATTTCCAGAGGAAAGCTCTACCTGACTTATAACTATTCACTGTTTAGAACCTGTTGGACATCTTTGATCATGTTGCTCAATGCCTTGTTGCCTTCTCTGAACCTTTTTCTGCTCTTTTGCATCCTTTGATGTGAAAGGACCAGAAATACTGTCAGTACTGAAGGTACAAAGCCACCTTGGATACACACAGTGATGCTTTCGGTCCTGTTTAACACTTCTTTTATAAAAGATCCTCTGACATTTGCTTAGCTTTCATGAATTCTCAGAACCTGAAGTTTTATTTCACAGTTCCAGTGGTTAGTTCAGAGTGCATCAGTCTGTACATGGAGCCAGGACTCTTTCCTCCCATGTTCACCGCTTTCACATTAAAGAAAGTCTCTTTTCTCAGATGACAAGTGATATTGGTATGATGAAAAATCTCAAGATGCACCAGGGCATGCTTAGACTGGGCTCTAGAAAGAATTTCTTCACAGAGAGTGTGACCAAGCTTTGCAAAGGACTGCCTAGGGAAGCTGGGGAGTCCCTATCCCTGGAGGTATTTAAGAATTGTGTGGATGTGGCAATGAATTTAGCTACATCAACATTAGCATGCTGCCTCAGGTAACCTCAGAGTAAATGGGTAGGAAATGATGCAGGCTGTAGGATTCAGCCAACAGTCACACTGACTCTGACTCCTTAAACGGTTACCAAAATAGCACGTTTCTACTGTCGCTTCAGTGGGAGTACCTGCAAACCTACCTGCCAACAGAACATGAAATTAAACAAAAATCTTCACATACTTTCTATCTTGAACGTTTGGGTATAGTCAAGCAATTCCTTCTCTCTGCTCAGAGGAGTAATAGTGGTTCTTTTCCAACCAACATTCACTCTGTCAAAACGAAGGAGTGTCCTCTGCTGAGTCCTTCCCTGGTGGTTCCCCTCACCAGCTGACAAACAGGATATCCAGCAGTGCCTTGAATTGCAAGAGTTCAGACATTCACAACAGGAATTGCTAAGGTTTTCTCCACATATACCACTCTTTAACTGGCAAAAAATATTTTTGTTTAGGGTATTTGTTAACTGCTGCTTAAAAGAAGTAAATCAGGTAATTCAAGACCGTGGTTGTAAAGGGCAGCTCACCCTTACAAGAGCCCATTTATACACTGCTACCAGATAGGGCTCATATTATGATACCTAAGATAATATACTCTATTTTGTATTCATCTGATCAAATATACCAGAAAATGCTCAAGAATACTATTTGATCAGATGTATTCCAGCTCACTGTAGACAATACAGTGGTGTTTAACAATAATATACCCTAAAGCAGTCTGGCATAGCTTAAAAAACAGGGGCCCCAGTGCATTGCTTTGGACATGACTCTCCTTGACAATGATCTGAAATAGTTCCAAAACTAGATGTAAATTAACATACTGGGAGTTTGTCAAAGTAATTTTATAGTTTGGCAGGCATCCCTTTTCCATTTCCCGATGAGTCCTTCATCACTTTGAAGAAATAAGTTCTACATTGCAGAAACGTTTTTCAGTTGAAATAAGCTACTTGGAAAAAAAAACAAAAAAACAAAAGCAAGATAGAAGAAAAACAATCTTAAAGAGCATAATTACTGTAATTCCTGATCCAGTTTCATTAAAAGGATATCAATTTGGCTTTTTATTAGGTACTGAAACATTACTAATGGAAAGAAACATGAATCTAAGATTTTAGCTTTGAATTTTGAAGGGATTAAAATATATATGCACTTTAATTTCATAAGTGCATCTATCAATACAGATGAAGAGACTGATGCAGATGAAATATAATTTTGCATGCTGAAAATGTATTTTAGTATGAACACTGAAATGACATCAAGAGAACTGACTGTTCCATTTGTGTTGCACAGGGTGATAATATGATTAGCCACCAGGGAAACAAAATAAATTTCCCTCCCAGACAGTCAATACCAAAACTACATTAATCTCCATATTACCATTCTCTATATTCATAGTCTTTCCACACTAATATACTATTTCTAAAAATAAACATATTTTTCAAAGAACATAAATTATTTTCAATTCTTCACAGTCTATTGTACCACCTACTGTGAAAGAGGGATTTTCCTTGGTCCTGATTTTCAGTTACTCAGTGTATCTGTCCATACCACTAGTGAGAACTGAGATGTGATTATAAGTCAGTAGCAGCTTGGAGAGTTGTGAAGAAAAGCAAATTCATGGTATTAGAAGGGAGAAACAGGAAACCAGTTTGTTGTGAAGTTGTTGCAAGCACACCCGCCAGTTGTTTTGCTTGCAAAGTAAGCACCTTTCAACATTGCACATGGATCAAGAAAGAAACAACAGCTGTTCAGTGCAATAACAATCACCTCTTTACATAATCATCTCTAAAGTGTCAGTTGTGAAGGTGGAAGATAGTAAGCACAACAAATTGGCCTCCTTTATTACTATTCACAGATCTTGTAGCCTCTTCTCTCATGTACTTACTCCAGTGGGTTTTAATTCTTTAAAACCTATAAGTTGAATTGGCATCAAATTATACTTAATATCCATTTAATATAACGTAGAATATCTAAATTTATGCCTGTACGAAGCATTTCCTCACATGCTATAAGGGTGTATCATCACATATTCTAAAATGGTATAAAATAAGAACAAATGGGGAAAAAAGTCAAAACACCAAGAAATCAAGACATGCCACTAGGGGGATAAAAGAAAACAAAATAATTCAAATTGGGGGTACAATAAAAAAGAAAGAAAACCAAGCGAACACCACACACAAAAAAAACCCCACCAACCTTCCCAAAACTAAGCAACAGAAAACAAATGAAAATGGGTGCTCTTGCTTCTGCCCTTTAATGGTATATTGTTGTGGTAGCATCCATCTAGTAGCCTGTAGTGGATTACCCATGCAGCCTCTTGCTCATGCCCCATACCTGCCAGACCTCACAGAACAAATCCCTTGCTCTCTTACTTGACCCATTTATCTAATCCCATTCTGATTTTGATAGCAGGCTGTGGTAGCAGAAATGTCTTACAGACATTTCTATCTCCAGGTACATTGACACCTCTTTTCCTTCTGGTTCTTCCTTCAGTTGTTCCAAAAAGATTTGTTTAATGATCCAATTGAATTCTCATGCATGGTGCAAAGAGAAACATTATACATTTCTCTATCAATCCTTACCACTATAGCACATCTGTGTTATACTGGCACCTCCTGGAGTGCTTCTTGGTACTGATAAACAATCCTCAAGGGAAGTAACTAACCATTTTGTTGTAAATAACTTTCAGGAAGCTTGGAAGATTTATGTGGAAGTTCACCAATATACAACAGACTTGATTCTGTGCTCTGTGAAATTCCATCTGTAATTATTTCAGACATTCAGCCTCTCATAGTTTTAATGAACACCACAGAAAGGGACCACCACAAGATTATGCAGTTACACTGTATCTTGACCTAGAAAGATCAACTCCTAGTAATAAAAACAAGTTTTGTTTCTATCCCCATACAAAATGCTGATAAAACTGTTAAAGCTCATGTCATTTATGATTGCCACAGATGCTACTCTGAATTAAATTTGTCAGTGAGTTGACAAGTAACATCAATAAACAGGCAATGGGGATACATTTTTTTAATCCATATGCCTTGCACTGAAGGCTGGATAAGCCCTGCACATTCAGGGGGTAATAACTGGCTTTATCTGCATACAGTCCATCTGTTGAATGAAATAACCAGTTAAAAACAAATGACTATTCAACAAACCACTTTGCTTTGGGTTAGATGAAACACTTGAAAACTATGCTTCAAAAATTCATAGAATAACTACAAGAATAAGAGAAAAAATATATAAACTTTTAACGCCTGCATTTCCTTAAGTCAGTGAGAATGGCATATTTCCACTACCCTTTTCAAATGAAATCCAATATAATTTTCTATTTATAAGATTTGGTAAGAATCTCAAGAAAAATCCTTGAAGATGCATTACACCATATATCACCAAATCAACATTCAGCAGTGTCTTATCGAGATTATATGAGATAGAACTGTTAGTAATGGTGTACAGGAGAAGGATGAGTCAAAGATATTGCTGATTCATAGTATTACAAGGAGTAGACAGTACGGATAATGATACTTGGATACATCCACCCAAAAGATGTTGATTTGGTTTAGTGGTTTTCAAAACCAACAGGTTCTCACCCTTTCCTTCCGTCTGTGCACACCAATACACTAGTCTGAGGGCTGAAGTAGCAATGATTCTCAATCTCAGATAGAGCACAAAGTGGAGAAGGAACTGCAAGAAATTCTGACACAACACTGTCCTCAGATATTCATCTTAGACACACTAGAGAATAAGTTACAGCAAAATTGTTCTGTAAACTCATCTAGCAACCTCAGCCTTACCTCTCATATTAATTCTGACAGGTAATACACAGCAACTGGTGTTTTCTCATTTGAGGTTTGACTGCAAGTATCTAATTAAAATGCTACAGGAGGAATTATATACATATTAAAAAATGAGAAGCAGAAAATAGATACCCACTTTATTTTTTCCCCAAAAATACTGAGATTTGTCACCTTTTGGAAGATGGATAAGGGAGTTTGAGAAGCGATCATGTTATCACAAGAAGTCCTTGATATCTTAATTGTATAAAAAATTAAGATATTTTCCTTTTAAGTATGTAACATTTTCTGTATTTCATGACTTAAAAAATATCAGATAATCACCTGATCTTTATAAGCCATAATCTTTTATTGTACAGTATCTCCCCAGAACTCAATGAAATACTTTGGAACACTTCTTGAACAGTACCATGAAAATGCATACATTCTCAAGAGTCAGTATATTGTTCTGACTATTTCTGTTATAATCTCAAAATTTCTCAAAACTAAACTAAATGTAAATACTTCTAAACTTCTCAAAAATCAACAGTAGGGATTTAATTAAAATAAAAAATAAAATAAAGTAGGCATGTATTTTTCACGTCATTTTACCTAAAGAACATAAGAACTATAATATATAATGATGGAGACTTGATTTTGTAATTGCACATTTGTGCCACAATTAAATATTCTTAATGTGACAAAAACTCACAGAAAGAATGCATTAACTATGAAATACCAAGAGATATAATCAAGCTTCTATAATTATATACATGACAGAATCATGTGTGAGAGAGTATTGGTTCTTCATAGAAAACAAAAAATAACTCATCTGGTTCAAGGAAAAAGGTACAAGCACAGATTATTCTGCATGCTACCAAAAAGTCAGACTGGAAGGACTTACCACTTCTTCATGGGTAGCACTTTCGACATTAATACCATTAACCT
This sequence comes from Odontophorus gujanensis, assembly GCA_013399175.1. NCBI lineage: Eukaryota > Metazoa > Chordata > Aves > Galliformes > Odontophoridae > Odontophorus > Odontophorus gujanensis. Next base: position 307,015 of record VXAB01011658.1, read on the forward strand.
AAAAACAAAAATACAATAGGAACAAAATGATTTGAAATGTGTATGCTAGTTAATGAAGCAAATATAAAGGCAAGTCTGAAATAAATATTTATGATAAAAACAAATGTTTACTGACCTGTACTATTGCATCTCCTATAAATAACATTCCAGTTTGGTCAGCTGTGGGATTACAGACAAAGTATAATTTAACTGAAAGAACTACTGAAAAGATATGTTTTGTTCTCTTTCAGTAATTGGTTAAGTATGTTGTTCATAGGCATCATTAGGAACTGATTTGCTTGGGAAAATAATGACAGGGCCACCAGTATTCACCCTATAAAGGCAATGGATTCTTAGCAATCTTAAACAAACTAACAAAGCTACTTCCCATGCGAAAGGAACTTGTTTATTATGGACTATTTCTCACTAATGAAGAATTTCATTAAATTATGTGGAAACTGTGATTCACACTTTTCATTATTATTCTACAAAAGGGAAATAGGAATCTCTGAAACTACTTAGCAATTTCTTTCCCCTGAACAAATTTACAGGGACAGGTATAATTAAAGAGGTTGTGTCTAGAATTCAATACAAATCTTTAACAAGAAGTTTGAGTTAGCTTTGTTCCTGAGAGTAAGGTAATACATTATTTCAGTCAGTTTCCTGCCTTACAAAATTAATGGGAATAATAAAATGAAATTGCAAAGAAAACAATTCTACAGAGACATAAGCAATGGCATTTTTGTGGTGTATTCACCAATGTGTTGTGGTTTGTTTGCTTAAATTTTAGAATTTGGGGATGTTTACCTCTTGAAATTTAGTACTTAATTGAAAGTGAGTCTCTGATCCTGCAAAGACGGACAAGATTAAATGAAGCATATGGACAGTCTTGTATGTGACTTTGTACAGTCCCAGATTGAGACATTGAAGAACGTTAACCAAGATAGTATTTTGAAAGGTGAAAACAGAGGTAAGAAAGAAAAGGAACAACAACAGCAAAACAACACAGAATATTCATACCATTTCTATAATGTAGCTTTTGCCAACAAAAATGTCATACCTTCGCTACAAAATAGCTGCTTTCCATTAAATTTCCTACAGAATATTCATCACTCTTTTGGCAGATGAAAGACATATTTTATTAGGCATACTGAGGAACATATTTAGGAAAGATTCCACCACCTATTTTAAAAAACCATGCTACAAGGTCTTTACCTTATTATTTTTTAACCTTTTTTTTTTTTTTTTTTTGTACTTAAAAAAAATATGTTCACAATTTGTAATTGCTGCTATTGAAAATGGTTATCTATGCACGCAATAGGTAACAAAAATAAAGTAGTTTGGAAACAAAAAGCAATTCAGAGTAGACTATGTGGGTACCTGCATCACTAGATGCTACCTTTGGCATCTCAATACTAAATCTCTGTTCAGTATGTCAGTAATTTATACACCAATACTGCAGCTGGTTGAACTGATGTTAAAGCACTGCATTAGGAGGAGGTCAAAATTTCAGAGACTATTTCACTACTATTAATCACTATATGCTTCTGCAGTCCTTTACAGCTTCACCGAATGATGCCAGTGTGCCTTAAGATGAGCTGTGCAGGGGCCCAGACAAAAGGAAGGGAAGTTTTGTGTGTCAGATCAGTGCAAAACTGAAAAAGTAAAATTACCAACACAGACAAAGATCTTGAGATCTAGTTATTGAGAGCTACTATATAGCTCAAGGATTGATATGACATGGCATGATATGACATGAAAAGGTATAAAATCTCAAGGAACAAAAACAGGTTGCTGAAGGATTGTAACTCAGCAACGCTGAAAATAAATCCCTTCCAGGGAGCAATGCAGGCTGAACTTTCCCCATCTGATTCACGATGTTTGATAGACTCACTGAGCATCCCACAGTGTTGAGTACTGCAACCATCCTCACTATCTACTGTATATATTATACAAAAAACAGTATAGCTTAAGTGCACAATATAATTATATCCTGCTTGCAGAGTTTCTATGCCCAATTGAAGCTGTAAAGTTAATGGGAGGAAGAAAGTTAAATGATAGATACCAAAATGCTCTGTGAAATGAAACAAAACATAGAAAATAGAATCAGTGTTGGCTTCAGAAGGGAACTACACTGTAAACTAACACAATGATGCTAACACCTCCATGGCTTTCATCATCATGGCCACCGACGATATTCTGGCAAGTTATACATAGAAGTCTGTGATTAAAATTTTTGGCTTGATATGCAGTTTAAAATCCATGATGATTTATAACAAAAACATTTTTAACAGATCCGACTGTAGAGGACATGTCACTATGATGCATAAATCACAATATATTTTGCAAGTTTGTTAGAAATAAAGTGACCAGAAAAACTTGTAAAGAGACAAAAGGAGAGTTTTCTTCTCCCTCATTTTAAATCTGAAGGTAAATAGTTATATCATCTCAAACTCTTATTCAGACTTTCTTATTCCTAATGTGTTAGACTTGAAAATATATTCTGAAGAAAAACTGATCCATCACTGTAGTCCTCTGACATTGTAACACACAAAAAACACGCTGTTTGAGGCAGCCAATTGACTACATATATCTCTCAATTCATAAGCTTAAATACAAGTATTTCACCACAAAAAGAGAATTTAAATGAAAAGTTAAGAAAGTATATGAATTAGAAAGAAGGAAAAAAAAAAGGAGAAATCGCTATCTCTTTAGAATTTAAGAGACTTCAAAACATTATGGAGATGTTCTTTTTTCCTTCTCTCTCAATTGGACATAATCACAGATATGACTATACAGACACCACTGGTACAGTTCAATTCTGTATTTTCTAGAAAATCAGCAGCTTTGTAAATGCATTTGTAATCAATATTTTAAAACAGAACTGCATCATTACCTTGTTAGGGTAGTTTTTAAGACACAGAATATCCTTTACAGGACTCAGATTTACTTGATTCATTTAAATTAAAAAAAAAATAAATCCAAATTTCTGTCCTTATTTCTCTTCTTGACCGTGAGGTTTCCTTAGCTTAGTCTTCTTACTCTTTATATATATCCAGTTTAGCATTTGAAAAAAAGTCAGAAGTCCATAATATGATACAATAATACAATACGTTTCATAAAATATCCCTATCATTATTCTAATATGCTCTCCTTGCTAAATTCAGTGGTACATATGAAACTAGGCTTTTCTGTTCAATCTTTTCAGTGGATAGCCTATGGAGTAGGTAACCATTGATCATTTTGCATTCCTAGAAGTACCATGTTTACCTGTAGACCTAGTCGGGAACTCACTACTAAACCCTTAAGTGTATGCAAGCCAGAAGAACCAAAGCCCAACACATGTTAAGAATCAAGTCAATGTGAGATGTGTGTAGGATAAGAGAGGTAAGGCAGGTACTGGAGGAGGCAGAGACTGAATACAACGAGGACTACGCATTTGGAGAGTCAATAATAGGCCTCACATGGCTGAAGAAGTAGAATAATCAGCAATGATAAAGAAATTGACATTTTTTCTGTCAATTCCCAGCTCAGTACTCCTGATTATGAATGTCTTAATGGCAAAAATGAATCTCTACCTCACTGATAAAAAGTCAGTGAATAAAAATACTTCTCTGAATAGATTAAGGAGCGCTGAGAATCTGAGGCCTTGTTGCAGACAATATTATAGCCAGCACTTTACCCAGCCATATAGCATACAGCATTGTATCTGCAAAATTAACAGAAAATATAATTGGCTTGGTCTGGAAAACGAAGAACAAAAAGAACTACAGTGATACACAGGCACCGCAGATATCACCAGGAAAGATCTGAGGATCTGAGCACAAACTAAATACATTGACATGTAGGTTTCCTTACCATTTGGCATATGGCAACATGCACATGTAACAGATATCAAGAATTTTCTAGGACAATGTACATGCTATCAACTTTAAATTCCTTCTGATTTTGTTCATTTTAAGAAGTATTAGAAAAATCAGAATAACTGCATATATTTCTAGAAATGACCAATTCACAAAAGTACACTGTAAGCAAAACCCTCTGTCTTTTGGATATTCGTGCATACTGCTGTTATTACAAAAAAGGCATTGAAAAGAACCTAAGGTTCTTGGTGGATGAATTGGCCAGCAGTCAACCATTTGTCCTTGACAACAGTACCCTGAAGTAGTCTGATACTCTTAAAGACAAGTGCTGCCCACAGGTCAAGAAAGGTTATCCATTACCTTTGCTCAGCTGAAACATATCTGGAATGTCATGTCTGGTTCTGGGTTCTCCAGTACAACAAAGATGTGATCTTACTGAAGCACTTGACTGAGGTCAAGTGAAGAGCCAATACAGATGAAGGGGTTGTAGTACCTTTCATGTGAGGAGAGGCTGAGACAGGTGAGACTATTCAGCCTGGGTTAGGGTCAGGTCATAAATGTGTACAAAAACCTGACAGGAAGGAACAAAGAGAGAGCAGGACTCAACTCACAGTGCCCATCTACAGAACAAGAAGCATGAAATGCTATGTTAATCAAAAAACGATTTTTGCTGTGAGAGTAGCCAAAAACTGAAAAGGTGTTGTCAAGACTCCATTCTTGGAAAAAAAAACTCAACTAGACATAACTCTGGGCAAACTGTCATATCAAATGGTACCTGAGTGGAATTGACTAGATAATCTTAAGAAGTCTCTTCCAAGTCCAACAATTCTGTGATTTGCAAAGGTGCACAAAAGAATTTATTGAATATGTTTATATGTTTTAACATATTTATTCAAAATTAAACTATTAAGCTGTTAAGAAAGCGCTCACTGTATGATATTTGGAATGAAAACAGGATTTAGTTTGATAATTTGATTTTTGATTTGATTTTTCTCATAGTTATCCTTCATATTGCACTCATCTACATTTCTGGATCATTTTTGTGGAAAGAAACCTAGGTATTGATCTCTAATTCCTGTTGCTACAGGAGCTACAGTGATATGGGAACTGTATTACTAGAAAAGAACAGGCAACAAGAGGAGCAAACAATCCCAGATTGAGAGTAGATAGATTTTCTCTAAGGGAAATTAAGCAGAATCATTCCCCAAAATTATACATCATAGCAGAATCCAATTCTGACAGAATAGATAACTGAGTCAGTCCACAGTAAAAAAATAAAAATAAAAACCAGACAAACAAACCCTGAGATGATGGACATTTCTAAGCATACGTATTTCAATTTCTCAGTGTCATATTCAGTTTTGTGCTGAAATATGAATTCCTCTGCTCCATTATTATTGTCTCTTTTCCTCGCTGTTGTGATATTTCTATCTGTATTTGTTTATCTCTGATTTCCCATCTCATTTTCTATTAATTTTCAGTGTGCTCCTGTTGCCTTATCTTGGCAATCATTTAAACACTACACAGCCTTTTGTTCATTCACCCTCTTCCCAGTGGGATGAGGAGAGAATAGGAAAAAAAAAAATTAGAACTCATAGATTGAGATAAAAATAATATCCTAAGACAGAAAAGGAAGTGAGAAATAACAGTAATAATAATATAGACATATTCACAATACAAGTGATGCATAGAACTACTCCACTCCAGCCAACAACCAATGCCCTGACAGTCTAACAGCAGCAGCCTCCCCGCAGCAACCTCCTCCCCACCAGTTTTATAATTTATTTTCATGTGATGTCACATGCTATGTAACATCCATTTGGCCAATTTAGGTCAGCTGTCCAGGTTTGGTCTCCTTGTGCTCCTTGTGCCCCTCACTGACACGACAGTACAAGAGGCTCTGTGCAGCACTGCTCAACAACAACATAGAACATTAGTGTTTTATCAACAATAAATTTCTCCTAAAGCCAAAACATAGCATCATACCAGACGCTATGAAGAAAATCAGCCTTAAGGGCTGTACTCTCACTCTGGTCTTACTTAATTTTTCCTATTATTAACCAATGTTATGGAAAGGCATGGAAAAAGGATGTGGTAACAAGAAAAGCACAGTTGGTTGTTTTTGTTTTTTTTTTAATTGTGGCCTTTCAGTGTAGAAAGGGAACTTATATGATAGATACAGACTTTTTAGTGGGACTTGTAAAACAAAGGGCAACAAGTTTTAAATTGAAGGAGATTCAGAATTATAGGATGGTTTGGGCTGGAAGGGATCTTTATGATCATCTCGTTCCAACCCCCCTGTCATAGGCAGGGACACCTCTAGTCCAAATTTCCCAAAGCCCCCACTCAGCCAGGCAGAAAGTTATGTACATGAGAATCTAATTATGTTTAACAAGACCAAATGCAAGGTGTTGCACTTGGGTCGAGGCAACCCCAGATAACTCCATAGACTATGAGAAGAACTCCTTGAGAGCAGTCCTGCAGAGAAGGACATCAGCTGGACATCCTGGTGGATGAAAAGATTGACATGAGGTAGCATGCTCTTGCAGCCCAGAAGGCCAACAGTATACTGGGCTGCATCAAAAGAGGAGTGGCCAGCAGGGAGGAGGAAGGCATTGCCCTCCTATGCTCTGTCCTTGTGAGGACCCATTTGAAGTACTGCAGTCAAATCTGGAGTTTCTAGTACAGGAAGGATGTGGAGCTGTTGGAGTGAGTCTAGAGGAAGGCTATGAAGATGATCAGGGAGCTGAAGCACCTCTCCTATGAAGAAAGGGTTGGTATAGCTTGGAAAAGACTCCAGGGAGACCTCATTGCAGTCTTCCAGTGCTTGAAAGGAGCTTATAAGCAGGAGAAAGACTGAGTTTTTACACAGTCTAATAGTGATAGAATAAGGGGGAAATTAACTAGAAGAGGAGACATTTAGATTAGATGTTAGGAGAAAATTTTTTACTCATCGAGTGGTGAGGCACTGGAACAGGTTGCCAGGTGAGAGGTCGTTGCCTCTGGAGGTATTCAAGGTCAGTTTGGATGAGGCCCTGGGTAGACTGATCTAGTGGTTGGCAACCCTACCCATGACAGAGAGTTAGGAAACAGAAGATCTTTAAGGTCTTCTCCAACCTAAGCCATTCTATGATTCTATGATGATAGTGTAAGATTAGTTCTAACAGAATTATGATTAATACAACTTTTAGAAGTCTCACTTGAGCTATGAATATGTAACATCATCCAAGGATATAAATTAATTGCAAATTTGGCATCTTCAGTCTTTTTAACAAAAATCTGTAACAGTTTCCATTAAATGCTGCTAGAGAGTGCAAGAAAGTTTTAAATGCTTTAGAGGTGAAGACAGATTTGCAGACTAAGTGGGAATGCCTGAAATAACTGAAGTACACATGTTAAAAGAGATACAAAAAGAAAGGAGAGATGCAATTCCTAAACTATCCTAGAAAGTCTTTAGTTCAGAAATCAGTAAGGGAAAGGTAAGAATAGTGAAAAGAAGAAAAACAGAACTTTTCTGAAGTTGGCGAAGGATGTTATTAAACTTGTTCTATTATTCCAAAAAGTTTGTTATATTAGCTCTTTCCATCAAATATTCTGCATGATTCTTGACTATGCTTCATCCCAAATAATCTGAATGAGTTTTACTCTGACTTTAATTAGTATTTTTCATTGCAGTAGTAATCTTTGTTACAGATATGAAAATGGTTTCTGGCTAGCTGCTTGCTTCTTCAGTTTCTGTACTAAAACACTGTGATAAAAGAAAGCTCCAAATTCAGAGTCCAAAATACCAGAAGAATTTCAAGCAGTTCTCTCCTCAACAATTTATCTGAGTGAATATCCACAATGTAGTTATCTAATTTCACTATATGAAAAAGCTATCATATACATTTCTTTTCAGTATGCACTGCAGTGGTAACAAATTCAAAACCACAGAATTTATTTCATTAGATTTCTGCAATTCATCAGAAGGGAAATAGAGAGAAAATATGAATTGTAAATGTAAATGAAATCCTCAGGACCTATTTTTTTCACTCGTCTGCTAACAGGAGCAGATAATAACAAGAAATGTAACACTCTTTTTATAACTTTTTCTAATTTCTGGTTTCAAGTTTAGAACACATGAATAATAGCTATAACATTAGAGGTCCACTGAAAATACAGTTTTCAGATTTTATCAACCTTGCTTCAGAAACTGCAAAACGCACCTTCTAAAGAGGATACTTATCACAAAAGCCTATGCAACTGAAGTAAAATCCCCAGCTACATTTTATATTTTTACATAACAGTTAAGTAAAAATAATTATCTGTAATTGAGGTTATCCTTCTTCATATGCATTAAGAAGGATTTGATTATTATTATATACTATGAATATAATTTACAATAAAATTTTAACAGAAAAGCATTATTCTTTTACCAGTAACTTAATGCACACATTTACATATACATATCCACATGCATGTATATATATACATTTACATATATAAAATCTCAGTTTGGGAAAGCATATAAACAACTGCTTAAATCTAGAGTTGAACATCAAATTCACAGTGCTTGATTTTTAGCCAAGCTGAAAAAATGAAATTTCAAATTAACCTAAAATGAGAATGGTTTGGCATTCTCTACAACAAAGTGTCTTGGATTCTCTAAATCCACAAAAGGAAAAATAGCACACATTCTGTAACAAAACAGAATTTAAAACTATATTTCATTCTATTTTTCTTCCTATCTGGTAATGCAAATAAAATTCTGGTAAATGAAAAGAAAATGTTACTGCTCTAAAAACAAATCAGATCTTAATGACATACCTGCTCAATTAAATAAACACAAAAATTAAGCATTGCATCCTTTCAACGAAAGAGCTCTTTAGACTTAGGTCACCAATTTAAGTCTCATGCTTCAAATCAACAAACACCTATAGTGTAAATTGTTCAGCTCAATAGTTTAAATATCTATGCGCATCCCACTAAATGTATAATGACTCTAAATCATATCATTGTACCTTAAACACGTTCTTTCTTATGTTCAGAGGTGGGCTTGTATTTCATGAGCATAAGGTACAGAGAGTTTTTGATCCATTCCAACTTACTTATAAAGCCCTCGGCTTAAAGCTTTCTTAATCTTGACTTTATTAAAGTGAAACTGTAAGACTGCTGAAGCCAGGATAAGTGGAGCTGTAGAAATTAAGAATAATCTATGAATATCACCACCACACTGCACAGCTTGTTTGTAATCTCAGACCATGCCCAATGACTGATTTATCCTGATTACACTTAGTTACTCTAGTTGTAAAACCTTTGTGGATAACTGGAGTAAACACAGATAAAATGTGAGCAGCATCACATATGCTTCCATATCAAACTATCTTGGCTTGGCGTGCATGTGTAAGTGAAACTGCTATAAGCCCTCATCAAACTGACACCGTGTCCTCCAAACAGATGGTCCTGAGTGCAGGCAGCCAGGATGTGATACAGTCTGTGTTTGGAGAGGGCAGGATATCAAGCCAAGAATGTTTCAGTGGCTGAATGTCCTGAGTTTGTTCTAATCCTGTCTGGGTGTATACAAGCTCCCATCAGAAATGAACTAAACACATTAAATATTAAGTTGCTTTTTATCACAGAAGGTGGGAAAATGCTTTCAAATTAAAGTTGGAGAGCCAGTCTGGCTCACAGGAGAGGATCCTTTGTGAAACTGGCAAAATGCAAACTATCCTTATACCAACAGATTTTATTCAATTTTATTTATCTATTTTAATCATGCCTCAGTGAGCTGTACCCACTGTTCTGTTTCTTCATTGATGCTGGTCTCACTTCACATGTTTTATGAGATACAGGCAGAGCTCAGAAAGCAGCAGTCAGATTATTACAGCAGCACACACAAAGATGGAAATCTACACCAAAGTAACCAAAAGTGACTGCTAACTCAATAACTGTGTAACATAAAACAGAAATTAAACTGCTTGAACATAACAACATAATGTTTTAACAATTAAAATACCCTGTATTATATGCAACAAAAGTCACTTAGAGTTATTTTAAAATTATATTTCCAAGTCTATTTACAGCCTCTATTCTTCCGCAAGTTCATGAAGATTTACTTAGTAATTATGGATTGGAATAAGAAGAGCAGACAGAATTTTTTAAACATAGGAAAGCTCGTAGAATTTACTCCTATATTTTATATAAAAATATGTTAAAGTATTTTTCACGTATCTGACAAATTTTCTTACAGGTTCTCTGTATGTCAAGTAAGCCTGAAAAACACAATTCCTTTCCAAGATCAGGATATTTGCTTACTTTTCATACAATCATAGAATAGCCTGGGTTGCAAAGGACCTCAAAGATCATCTATTTTCAACCCCCCTGCCATGGGCAGGGTCACCAACACCAAGACCAGGCTGCCTAGAGCCACATCTGTGAATCTCTCCTGGGATGGGGTATCCACAACCTCTCTGGGCAACCTGTTCCAGTGTGCCACCACCCTCTGAGTGAAAAACTTCTTCCTAATACCTAACCTAAATCTCCTGTCTTACTTTAAAACCATTCCCCCTTGCCCTATCACTATCAACATGTGCAAACAGTCATTTACCCTCCTTTTTATATGCTCCCTTCAAGCACTGGAAGGCCACAGTGACATTTCCCTGGAGCCTTCTCTTCTCCAAGCTAACCAAGCCCAGTTCCCTCAATCTTTCCTCACAGGAGAGGTGCTCCAGCTCTCTGATCATTTTAGTGGCCCTCCTATGGACACATTCAAGGAGCTCTGTGTCTCTCTTACGCTGAGGCCTCCAGGCCTGGATGCAGTACTCCAGATGGGGCCTCACAAGAGCTGAGTAGAGGGGAACAATCCCCTCCCTCTCCCTGCTGGCCACCCCCTTTTTAATGCAGCCCAGGATATAATTGGCCCTCAGGGCTGCAGGTGTGCACTGTTGGCTCAGTACAGCTTCTCATCCACCAGGACCCCCAAGTCCTTCTCTGCAGGGCTGCACTCCAGGACTTTGTCTCCCAGTCCGTATAAATACCTGGGATTGTCCCAGCCCAAGTGCAACACCTTATACTTGGCCTTGTTGATCCGCATTGGGTTCACATGGGCCCACTTCTCCAGCCTGTTCAGGTCCCTCTGGATGGCTTCCCTTCCCTCCAATGTATCAACTGTACTGACAAACAGACAACCAGTTCTTAATTTATCAAACAGTCCATCCTTCAAATCCTTACCTTGTCAGCTTAGAGAGAAGGATGTGCTGAGGGACAGGCTTTGCAGAAATCCAGGTAGGTCACATCCATCACCATTCTCCCCTGTCCACTGATGCAGTCACTCCATCATAGAAGGCCACCAGATTGTTCAGGTAAGATCTGCCTTTCGTGAAGCCATGTTGGTTGTCTTAAATCACCTATTTGTCTCATATGTACCTTAACACGGTCAACAGGAGGATCTGCTCCATGATCTTCCCAGGCACAGAGGTGAGGTTCACTGGCCAGTAGTTCTCTGTGTCATTCTTTCTCCCTTTCTTAAAATTGGGAGTAATGTTTCCCTTTTTTCACTCACCGGGGATTTCACCTGACAGCCATGATTTTTCAAATATGATGGAGAGTGGCTCAGCAACCACATCAGCTATCCCTCTCAGAACCCTGGGATGCATATCACCTGGCCTCATACACATTCAGTTTCATGAGGAAGTCTCAGATTTGTTCCACTGTTACAGTGGGACAGGATCTGCTCCTCTCACTCACAGCTAGAGGATCAGGGTTCTAGGAGACATGGGGAGCCTGGCCACCAGTGACGACTGAAGCACTGGTTGTCACTGAGCACCTCAGTTTTTTCCATGTCTGAGGAAGCCAGTTCTCCATCCTCATTAATCAGAGGGGGAACACTCTCCTTGGTCTGTTTCTTCCTGCCTACATACCTGTAGTAGCCCTTCTTGTTATTTTTTCACATCCCCCACCAAGTTCAGCTCCATCTGTGTCTTAGCTTTCCTGATCTTATCTCTGCACATGCAGATGACATCCCTGTATTCTTCCCAGGCCACACAACCCCCCTACTTCCTGTACATCTCTCTCTTTTCCCTCAGCTTAAGCTGCAGGTCCTTGCTCAGCCAAGCTGGTCGCCCACCTCCTCAATTTCTTCTGCCAGGGATGTAGAGCTCTTGCTCTTGCAGAAGGGCGTCCTTAAAGAGCTGCCAGCTTTGTTCTGTTCCTACACCCTTAAAGACAGTTTCCCAAGAGATCCCTTCCATCAGTTCCTTGAGCATCCGCAAATTTGCTCTTCTGAAGTTCAGGATCCTGACTCTATTTTTTGCCAGGCCTGCATTCCTCCAGATCACAAACTCCACCATGGCATGATCACTACAGCCCAGGCTGCCTCCAACCTTAACATCTCTAATGGTCTCATTTGCATGGGTGTGCACAAGGTAGAGTAGGATTTCGCCTTTTGTTGGTTCGTCTAGTACCTGACCAGGAAGCTATCCTCAAGTTATCCAGGAATCTGCCACCTGTCATGCTGCTATCAGCAGATATCCAGGTGACTGAAATCCCCATCAGGGCTCTAAGAATCTAGAGAATTGTTTCTCTAAGAAAACTATCCTATACTTTTTTTTTTTTACTGTAATATTACTGTAGTGATTATCATAAATAAACTGTTAATACTGATTATAACACCCTTATTAAAATAATGCATATTTAGAAGCTATTAACAAAAAACCAAACACTATTATATAATGATTGACTATGTTAGATTCCAAAAGGAAAATCAATACTATGTTAAATTTCATCTGAGAAAACAATTATAGAAAGAATGAATCAGTTTTGAATACTCTAAGAAGCTTCAACATCAATATTATCTTTTATAATAAAAGCTGGGGGATTATTAGTAATGTTGTTAACATTTTGAGTCAACAGGACAATGGGACACCTGAGTCAGAGGAAAAAAAAATCCTACCTTTGGAAGTAATTTTGTATGGAATTAAAATGGCTTGGAGGCTAATTATATGACTTTAACTTAAAATTAATAAATGTGCTTGCATTTACTTTTCTCATTCAGTCTGGGACAGGAGTTCTCTTCCTCTAAAATTAACTTGTAACAAAAGCTTTAGTGATATGAACAAAAACATAACATTTTTTTTAGAATGGAAAACAGAATCCACAAAGAAATGTAAAGAGCCTAAATTCAGGGATGAGTCAGCAGCATCTGCAAAACTCACTTCTCCTCAATTCTGTTGAGAAGCACAGGGGCTGAGAGAAAATTCAGTCTTTATTGTGATTAGCAATACACGGAGACTTTAGTCTCCAATACTGAAGGGGACCATTTAACCTTATCCTTCAGAAATACAAAGCTAAGTTCTTGAATTGAGTCTCTGTGCAAGTTTCAGTAAATGTCTTACAGAATAGTCATAATGAAAGACAGCCATATCAAACAGTCGCAATGAAAGAAAGTAATATTGAATACAGTGAACCACAACATTAATTTGGATGTTAGAAACACTGTGATCGCAGCTGAGGGGTCTGTCTCTAGGCCTGTCAAAACCACAAGTAAAATATTTAATACCACTACTGTTATAGAAGTGTTTGATTTGAATAATGAAATCAAAAGGCATTTGAACTTTTCACCTCCTATCAACAAATGCAGATGCCTCCAATTTCTGCTTAGGTCAATAACAAAAAAATCTGGGAAATTTAAAGAGGACACAAAGATTTCTAAATACTTAGGATAGTATAAAAGTTACACAAGGATCAAACAAGAAGCAAATTCTTTATCCTATTAAACTTTCTAATTTTGGAACTATAAAATAGCGCTGGATCAAAAATTAGTTGGAAACATGACTTTGCAGTGCTGCCATATAATGGTTATTAAATGTCACAGAAGGTATAACAATTTATCAGGTATTTTAGGAAACCAACAATTTATTCAGTAGGGAGAGTTTTACTTAAGTTTAGGCATTTTACTTAAGGAAACAAATTAGTAAAACTCCTCACAATTTTCAAATTTTCAAATGATTTTGTATGACACAATTCTTTTGAAATTCAACATATTTGTTTAAGCATCTACTCATCTCATTGCTCATCTCAAAGTCACCTGAGAAGCTTATCAGTTTTACCACTATTAGTACCTTGTATAATGAAAATCCATTATTAATTTATTCATTTTATAAACATACAGATTTTCAGTCCAAAATGCAGTTTGAGATAAAATTGTCACTCTGACACTTAACATTTCCTCTCTTTATTTCCAACATACGTATTTTTTCATATATCTCTTCACATAAATATTTATATTTAAATATAAATTTACATATTTATGTATATATGGGGAGAAAGAATGTACATATGCATGGAATACTGCTCTTCTTTCCCTTTAGATAATATTATCATTTTGTTTCCTGCAAAATTAAAGCATTAGAATCATATCATGGTATTATGATCATGATCACAGAATATCTTGATTTGGAAGGGGCTCACAGGATCACTGAGTCCAGCTGCTGGTTCTACACACAGGACCACCCAAAATCCAGCCCTGTGTTGTGCAAACACTCCTTGAAATCTGGCAGCTCAGTGCTGTGACTGCAGCCCTAGGGAGTCCGTTCCATGCCCATCACCCTCTGATGTAGAACCTTCTCCTAACACTCAGACCAACCCAACTCTTCTGACACAGCACCATGTCCCTAACACCAGAGAGCAGAGCTCAGCTCTGCCCTCCACGCCCTGGGAAGAGCTGCAGCCACCATGAGGCCTCCCCTCAGCTCATAATAACCATTACAAATCACCCGCTGTTTGCAACTAGGGAAGGTCGTTCATATCACATGACAATGATTACTGCACAGGGAAAAAAATATGTTCGGTTTATTTCTCTTATCCTCTGGGCTATTAAACTTAACTGTATTGATACGTTTCCTATGTCACACTTCTGTTTTCACAAATAATGTTAAATGCTTTGTTTACTACACAACTGTCTTACTGCAGTAAAATGCATGTTTTCTGAAGCTGTTACTTACCAGGAAAATTTCAAGCTCAGCTCCTAGATTTTAAATTCAACACAAAGAATAAGTTGGAAATTTCAAGAAGGGCCTAAAGACACCATGATCCTGGAATGAGTCAGAGTCATAAATATATTTTAATTCTGAGTTTATAGAACATTTGATATTTTAAAAAATAATGTATACTACAGTACTACACATTCAAATAACAGAAATATAATTTTACCTGCTTGATCTTTAAACATTTTTGATATGACAACAGGCACTTTGTGCTCAGCACCACCCTGTAAAAGATGCATATTAATATATTAATTGTTATATTAATCAAAATTAAGGCTGAAGTGAACTTGTCAAACCAAAAATTAAAAGAAGAAAGAAGTTTTCCATACCTTTATGCTTAAGCCCAGGCCACCAACTGGTTGTCTATGAAGTGTAACAGTTCTGTGCTTTAAAAAATTGCAGAAAAAATGAATTTAGTTGAAAACACAATATTTGAATAGCCATAGAAGATGCTTTAAAGTGCTTTCTACTTTAAAAAGTTAATAATTTTCCAAAGTACCCTGGAATTTATATGATCAAGTTCTGTTCTGAAGTACCATTCAACAATTATTTAAAGACTTTAAAGACAAAATTATTTAAAGACATTTATGCAATTCCTTAACACAGAGAGAGCACAGCTGTGAATTCTGCATGCAGACTTTTAATATATTTTTTCTACCACTGATGTGATATTCTTCCTAAAGAGAAATTTTCACTTGCTTTTGTTTCAACAAATGTTTTCATGAGAAAACTATGAACAGATTTGAAATGCATGTTTTTCATAACTGATTCATTGTCTTTAGCTTCTATTGGGCTTGACCATATCCACTCTCATATTTCCATTACAAATACTGATGTCTTCTAATCATTATCTTCAGTCATATGCTATTTTTGCAGCATATGCTAAAAGACTTTATGAATGTCTGCAGTATTCTCTTGCATTTCATGTTTAAGTGTATAAAAAATGCAAACATTTACTGATACCTTTCTGTAGCAATCTATCATATGTCTAATAGTACACTGAGTTTGATGTTTCATTAATGTGCAAATCACAGAGACTGACAACACAATAATATCAGTTCATCAACTGACAATAATTACAGAGTTTGGGAGAACTTTTCTGCAACATACTGAACAATTGTGCATATAACGACACCTTTCAAACACTGGAATGGCAGTTCCAGAATGTGCAAAATTATAATTTATCTTTGCTATTCTTTATACCAGAACTCATATATCACTTTTATATGTACACATCTTGATTGAGTATTTTATGATCTCACTAAGTCAGATAAACATTAATTTTGATTTCAGTACTGAAGTCAACAAGTAATTTTTAGCTTTTTTTTTTGTTTCCCCCCCCCCAATACCCACCTCACCAGAAGTAGTTTTGTATTAATTTAGGGAAAAAGGGAACCACATGCACAATTTCAGTTTTATTTTAGGAAGACAAAAATATTGTAAACATATTTTCTTGCAGTGAGAAAGACCTTCTCAAAAAAGAGATGTTAGACAGTTGTAATGGAAATATGCCTTAGGCATGATAACAAAGCAGCAAGGAAGCCAGAGCCATGTAATCCTACATTAAGGTCTTCCAAAATTCTCCCAGCAGACACTGCAGGGCTGGGGAGATAAGGCTTCAATGCCTGCTTAAAAAAAATGGCTCCAGGACTATAGATTCAGGTTCATCAGAAACTTGAGGAATTCTTGAAATAAGGGGAGCCTGTATATAAGGCACAGACTTCATATGAACTGTAAAAGAACCCAAACTGCTTGTACTTAAAATATAGAGATGCTATAACTAAAGTTTTAAACTTTAGTGTTAGAAAAGGTTATAAGAGAGAAGTTAGCACAATTGTGATGCCTCTATTATGGATACAAACAAAGGCATTCTATATTCTGAAACGAAGGATAGTCCCAATGATTTTACAGGAAATGTAAAACAGAATGCTAGGAAGTAGAACAAAATTGTACTAAATCTGAACTAAACAGAGGTATAAACACTCTGGAGATGTAGGAAAATAAAAAACCCACAAAAACACACCTATAATAACTGGATGTAAAATACCTAAGACATGAAATAGGCTAGATAACCAGCACAGAGAATGCTGAGTGCTTAAGAGAACTTAGGCCTCAAAACTGATAAGCCAACTACCTCAAGAAGTAAAATATTCGCCATGAATTCAACAGTCTACATTAGTGACTAAGATAACAGTGACTGAGATATGAAGAGAAGCAATGGGAATAAGAAATATAACACTGAAAACAGACTTGATATCAGATCAAATACTCATGAGGATATAGTGCAATAATAAAAAGTGGGTCTCTATCCACTACCGCTTCACCGAGCCTTGCAAGATTGGACTAAATACTTGCCCTACTGTTGAGTAGCATGCAGGATGTAGTGAAAACTTCTATAGTTGAAAAGCTACTTCGTAATGCCAGTGGCTATACACTTATTATTCAACATTTATGCTGTGGCGATCCCTAAAAGGGAAGCATTCAAAAGTTAGGAAGATTCCTGAAAGGAAAAATAAAGGGGCACAGCTTAGAAAATTAAAATTTCATAGGCAGCATGGGGAGTTCTTAAGGCTACCACACTAGAAGCACAGAGCTACTGAATGACACTTATTAGAAAGGCTTAGCTAAGAAAAAAGGGAAACATCATGGCTAAGCAAGAGGTTTAAAGGTTATTAGATTAAAAGAGTGGTGGACATAATCTTTAAACAAAGTCAGGAAAAAAAAGACAAACAAATAAAGCAAAAGCAGAACCATGCAGTGCCAGAAAGGAGAGGTTCAACAGCTGCCAAAAAGAATCACCATTAATAATAAATCTTCAAATCTATCAGGAGAAGGAGGTCTGCCAAAGAAATCACAGGGCTGATTTATGATCAAGATGTAAGAGGTATACTCAGAGGAAGGGAAGATAAAATAACACTTTCCACTAGGTCTTTGTGTAGAAGAGAAAAGAAAATTCCTTCAACATTCCTGTTAGCACAAAGGATGTACAGATCTGAATTTGAAATCACTTTAGAAGCAAAGTTACTAAATAACAGCATCAAATCACCAGGGTCAGATAGCATTCACCCTAGCCTTAATGAAACTCAGGGATTAAACAAATTATAGAATCAGAGAGTATCCTGAATTTGAGAACAGCAGAACAACCCCTTCCCTAATCCTGCTGGCCACATTTTTGTTTGAGGCCAGGATGACATTGGCTTTCTTCCCCACCTGTGCATGCTGCTGGCTCATTTTTAGTCAATTAAAAACCAATACCCTTGGATACTTTTCTGCCATGCAACTTTCCAGGCTCTCTTCCCCAAGCCTGTAGTGTTACATGGGCCTGTCATGACACAGGCACATGACCCAGCACTTTGCCTTGTTGAACGCAATAAAAGTTAAGTTGGTCCATGTCATGGTTCAAACTGAATTAATTCAATCACCTATTTCAACTCTTTGCCAAATGTCACAATTATCTCTTCTCCATCACATAGCACCTAAAAAGGCAGTGTTAAAGACGATCCATATTGCCTAAGACACCCATGTAAACTTATTGTCTTGTTCTAAAGACACTACGCTCATGGAGTAACACTTACTCTGCATGAGGGTTAGAGCGTATCCACCAGCTTTACATGTCATCAGTGTATCAAGCTCGGCAACAGGGTCAGTATCTTGGAACAATATCGTGTTCACAAATGACTGCAAAAACTGTCAAAAACATGAATAAGCAGAAATAATTTTGCCCCAACCTAGGATGCTCACAGTCATAGTCTACACATAAAAGTTTGCCTCTGGAGAGGTCTTTTATATCTGTATTCATTCATATGCAGTGGCATGACTGCAGCTTAATGGGCAACGTGCGAAGGCAATTACAGTCCTTATTTTTGTTAGTTACATATTTAACAAGATTTTATATCCCCTGTAATGCCTGACTATCTTTATTACCAAGTTGTTAACAAATAAGACTATCATTTGTGGAAAAAGATCTTCCATTAGGAATGATCTTAATGAAAAATGGGATTTCAGAAAGAAATAGTGCTTGAAGCACTCCATATGCATTGATATAAATAGATACATCTGGAAAAGTTTCTATATATATACACCATAGTGTGAATTTTAATCAATAAATAGACTATTCCCAAATATCAAACTGAAGGAACATTTGGAATAGCTCTTTTTTGTTTTTCAGATTTTGTTGAAATTTTTCCAATTCATAATGGCTAGAATAGGTTGGAAGACAAAGATTGTCAACGTTGATTTTTTTTTCCCCCTCCACTTAATAAGACCACTGTGCCAGTTCTAGAGGCATCCTCCTTGTCTGTCCTGTCACTGGCCAGAAAAGTCACATGAAGAATCACTTAGATGGCTTCTCTTCTGAAGTGGGCATCTCCCCACTACAGGATCTACACGCTGATTCACTTGTCTACATGGAATATGGCCATCACTAAATTTCTTTGGTACCTGAGTCCATCTAGACTCCATACTCCAACAACAATAGGCTATTATTAACTAACAGCAAGCAAACTAACCTTTAAACAACGTGAGTAGCTGAACAGGAAGATAGGAAAACATAACCAAATAAATCATTCACTTACTACCACATTGTTTTCAGTACATTTTTGTTAGATGAATAATCTTTATTTCCACTGTTGTTCTATCTATTGTTTATTGGAGAGAATAGCCTCAAAAAGTATCCTTAGTTGTTGAAAGTAAGATAACAGTTTTAATACAGGTACTACTACATGGTAGGTTAACAATAGAAAATGAAAGCCTATCTTTATCAGAGCTAACCTCCACACCCTTGGGGAACACGTAGGGAGAAAAGAAGAATCAAAACAAGAAAGTGCAATAGAAAGTGTTAAAAGAAGATAAGTACTTAAAACTCCAGCCATATCTTATCTTTCTCTTCTTCAGCAACTCCTGAAGCTTCCAAAAGGAAGCTATGAGATAAAAATTAAAAAAAAAAAAAAAATTGAAGAAATAGATCTTGAGAGAATGTGAGATCCAGTAAAACATACCATAAAATGCAGATCTCCTGCTGGTTGCTGTACATCCAAAAGAAACAAAAGAGGATGCAGTAAAGAGGAAGAATATGGGAAATCTTTCAGGAAGTTGTCTCCTAAACAAAGATAGGGAGAGAGCACACATGAGAATTTTCTCAGCTCACTCTCACCATTCCTGGAGCTGCATGTGTTAAGCGTTCTGCCATGTACCAAGATTCTCAATTCTACTCACACAACTCTTACTTCTCACTGATTGGCAGCATATACTCCATGGCATCATGTGATGCTTGATTCTACACTCCCATGAAGAGGAGGCGAGCTATAAGGAACAGGTAGCTAAAAAGCAAAAGATTACTTTTAATGGAAAAGAGAGAGGTGAAACTTTAAACTTTTTGGATTGCTCATGTACGTAACCTTTTCCCAAAAGGAACAAGAAGAATGTATCTATAACAACTGACTGGGACTCGCCAGCAGCCCTCAAGTTTTGAATGGAGATAAAGCAAATCTTCTCACACACTAGCTGAGACCTGGGACAGATGCAGAGAATTCATAATAAATATAGTATAGTAAGATATTTTTTATCAGTTTATCTTATTATAACTGTTTCTATTACCCTAGATCAAAGTCTGTTTTTGTGTTTTTTTTGTTGTTTTGTTGTTCTTTTCTTTTTTCTTTTTTCTTTTTTCTTTTTTTTTTTTTTGAGTAAAATGAAGTCACTCATTTTAGTTTCAAAGCCTGCCAACCTAAAGGAGGATTATATAGAAAACAGAACCAGACTGCTCTCAGAGAAGCACAACAAACAGATAAGATGAATGTTCCTACTTGAAGCTAAAAAAAGTTCAAGTTGAGCATGATTGTAAAGAATACCACAGTTAAAGTGATTATGGATTAGAAGAGGCTGCCCAGAGAGGTGGTGGAAATTCCCTATTGGGTAATGTTATAAACTTGAATAGACAAAGCCCTCAATAACTTGCTAGAGTAGTTAAACCTGCTTTGAACAGTTGGTTGAATCAGATGTCCTTGAGAAGTTCTATCCAATCCAAATTACTTTGTGAGTGACAATACAGGTGATAACACTAATCTGGATTTCCAGAGCTGCTAATAAAATGTATTGGAACCAATGGCAAGATATGTTTACGGTTCATTTTTCCTACTTCTTTCTTCTAAATAAAAAAGAATCCTAAAACAGAGCTTAACACAGTTTTTATTTGAATAATTTTCTTCATTCTGTGCAACATTTCATATGTTGGCCGGTGATATAATAAAGATGAACAGCAGAGATTGCATCCATCAGTATCCAATATACTCTAACTGGAAGCGCTCATGTTTCCACTGTAGTCATGTATTTCTCTTCTAGCTCATGAAGAGTTTAAACTACTAAACTAGCTCTCACAACATATACAGTAGCAATTTAATGATCTTGGCAGTCTGCCATAGCTCCACATACAAGAGATATGAAATTGAAATTTTAGTAAAGGACACAACTGTAGTAACATCAATGTTGTGCCGCCTTTCCTTCTGTCTTGCCGGTTTAACTTACCCTCAGCTGGACTCCTTCCACATCTCAGAGGGAGACTATTTTTCAGGCACATCTGTAGTACCCTTCGCATCACTCTGTGCTGTTATATTTATTAGGCTTTTTAATTTTAGCTACTTATTCTTTTTATCTTTATTATTAAAGTTAGAGGTTTTTCATCATGCTGATGAATATTCATATATATTATTTATTTTGTGATACTAATTCTTCATTCTTCTGAAAATAATAGCAACAGAAGCTTATGATCTTACATAATGAAAATTCTAACGAATTGCTTGATTGCTATCTTGTAGATATCTAGGTCAGCTTTTCAGCATATGAAAACAACAAATAGTTAAATAATGCATTTTCTCTATACAAATGATCTTAGTTTCAAAAGAAGAGTCGTCCTTTAATCATCCACTTGATGTTTCAAAATATAGATAAAAAATTAAGTATTATCTAATTTTAAAAGCTCTTTTAAAAATTATTTTGGACATGTATGCCATACCAGTGGTGACAGAACAGACTCTGGGCAAATACAATAATAACCTAGACAGAAATGCAACTTGGGTTAAAAAATAACCTTTAGCTCTTAATGCCTTTTCCCCTTAATGCCTTTTTAACTTTGCTAAAATATTTTTTTCTGTGTCCTTATTAGCATCTGAGTTATAAAGAAAAAGAGTTGTAGCAGTTCAACAGGTATTGAAACAGTACTTAATGCATCCTATTTTTTTTAATTAAAAAAATCATCCAGCTTTTCCTCCCTGTTTCAAATGAAATGGTTCAGCTAGAACAGATCTGATTCATCTACCTTACTTCCCTCAGCCCAACTCTAGCTAAGAAAGGACTTACAAACCTGGAAAATTGGGTACCTAGGACACAAAGGATTTTGTCATTCTAATCCTTTTGCCCCACATAATATTTTGAAGACTTCTCTTCCTACTGGAAATCTGCTTGATGTCTGATCAAGTCAGAGACAATTCAGCTCTGTGAGAGGGACTGATTGTGGTAAAAAGCCAGATGCAATTATTTTCTTTCTTTTTTTTTAATTTTTTATTTTTAACTTTGTAAGTGGAATTAGAGCAGTAAAAGAGAGACCAAAATACAGTGCAAATGAAACGAAAAATGTATTTACAAAAGGAAGAGAGGCATGAAAATGTGAAGTCAAAAGGATAGACAGGGTAGTAAGGAAAGGAATGAGATACCGTGAAGATGTAAGAAATGAATTTTAACATGTTAAATGACAAAAAAAGTTATTAAAAAATTCATATTATTCAGAAAAAGCGTATTATGAAAAGCATAAAAAGGAATGCCTCACTGTTTCTCTTTTAACTGAAAACAAATCTTACCATAGCACTCACTTAATTGATAATTGATTCCTTTCTGTAAGTGATATCAAACCACTAATATGGAAGAAAAAAAAAAAGAAAAGAACTTTCTGCCAAAACTACTCTGAATTTAATATATATATATATTTTAATATACCATTTCTATCAATATCTTTGTGAGACAAGGGTGCTGATGCAACTTTACACACTCTTTTCCTGTGAGTCTGAACATTCTGAACATAACATTCAGTCATGAAAATTTGCTTGGAATGCTTGGATTTCCCAAGCCCAAATTACTGAAATACATTTTGGTGTCCGCTGTGAAATAGTTAGATACTGAGAAGAATAAATAGTTGCCTTTACTCCATTTTCCTCTATATACCTCTTGAATTCCAGAAACTATATTTCTCTCCCTCAGTACTGTATTTTCAAGTAAAAAGATAGAAAACAAGCTCTACAATTGCTCATCAAAGATAAAGCTTTCTTTGTGCATAAAAATAGTACCTAAATGAATGTCAAAACATGAAATAAGTAAAGATCAAGATGACGCCAGTAGAAGATGGGTATTCTACAGAGACAGCCTTTTATCTGCACAATCAGTGTGAGAGCCTTGGGAATAATGTATACTGCGGAAAGTCCAAACCACCACAGAAGCACCTGCAGTAACTAACATCTTTGCCAGCCCTCAGCATTTTGAAACGCATGGAGCCAGCAGTTAAGAGTCTGCAAATCCTGTCCTCGATATTCCTCAAGGTCAATGAAACTGTGAGCAGAAGGAGTGGAAGCAAATGTGTCATGAATCCTGTCTCACAATACTGGCAGAAGAAAAAGAGTATTATCACAAGCACACACAGGACTTTCTTCTTCAATTTGTCCATTCATATATTCCACTTATGGAGAAAGATTTTGGTTTTAAAGCAACTTCTCTGTATTCCTCCTACATGTTCCAGATCAATCCAGGAAGAAGACAAGCATGTTACTTCTATTTTTGATGCAAAGGCACTATTGTGATAAATGGTTATGTCCAAATAAAGATTAACTATGAGTAACTAAGAAATAATAAGTATTGAAAGGAGAATAAATCGGTAAGAAAAAATGATTGTGACTGCTATAGAATTGACTTTCAAGATAGCTTTCCATTAATATTTGAATAATACAGAGGAGAGATGAAAATTATTTTCTTGAACCATCTGAAATATAAAGCATTTATCTCTACTGAATTTAGCACATGTAGCTGTAAATTTAAGACTTCAGAGTTACCAAAAATATCACTAAAGAACTACCAGATATTTTAGCCTGCTTTCAAATTCTGCTTTTGAGCTCCTCAGTAATTCATATACTGTAAAATACACAGTGCTTATCTTAATTGGCCTTTATTTCAAATGCTAACATTCCAGAAGTTTTTATTTGGTTAGGTATAATACAGAAAAAGCAAATATTACCAACAAGTTAAACAAGTTAATGACTTAATCCATTATGCATTAAAATTTGACAAAGTAGCCTGCTCTGAATGTAACCCTTTCAGATCTGTCTTCCTGTCCTGCCTTCCATCAGGAAACACTATTTATGGTATCCATAAAAAATAGGAGTAAAGTGTATCAAAATATGAACCAATAAAATCTTGATACTTCTAAGTCAAGGTTTGGATTAACCATTCCTTCCTATTTTTTTATCTTTTTTTTTAATGAATGATCAATGAGTTGTGATAAATACAAACACAAATTTGATGCAACTTTCCCTCAGATGCAATCAGTCTGTGATGATTAATTCAAGAATTAGTCAGGGACTGGGCAAGATAGAATTTCAAATCCTTTTCCATTAAAGAAAGTTTATACACAAGGCATTTAAATACCATTGGCACAATGTTATACACTTAGATGCACAGACACAATATACTGCAGCCACGTGACACATTACATATTTCTATTACTCAATAAATTCACTTGCACTCCAGTACCATAGACAGATCACTGTAGAAGACATCAAAGTGCAGTCGAAAGCACAGAGATATAGAAGCACTTACATTTGCACTGCGATCACTTCCACTAACACAGACGACATCTTGTTTTTGAATTGTTAATACCTCTTTTGTGAGCTTCAGACGGATGTCATAAGCATTTTCAGACACTTCATCATATAACAAAGCAATACCAGTTTTAGTCTGTAAAAGCAAGGCACAGAAACAAACAAAAAAAACAAAATTAAGTATATGAACATTGACTACTAATAACTTGTATCCCATTCAATACATAAAATGCATATAAATAAACATTGTTTGTTTAAAGAAAGAAATTCAGGCTCCAAGTGGATTAGACATATAAAGCATCTTCTGTGCTGCAAAAAGCAGGCTAAATTGTCTTGGAAGTAAGCATTAATACACAAAAATAAATCATTCTCCTTTGCGCTTTTTTACACAGGAGTATCACTGTTGAAGTATGCTCCTTTTGTTTTCAATTGCATGACTTGCTGTGAAACTGCACTATAAGCAGATAGATAACGTACGTATAAATTTATGTGAATACATTTTTCAGTTCGATAAAGAAGTGAAATATTGTTTCTGATTCAGAGCTTTCCCTTCCACTGTGTCAAGTATCTATCAAAAACCTTGCTTTTAGGATAAGGAATTCTATGATGATTCAAAACTAGGTTTTCATCTTATAAAACACACAAACATGAAGACTCTAATCACAAATACTGGTGTCACAGGACTTCAGTTTGCTAAGGTAAAGAAGGACATACATTTCTGAAATTACCACTGGACTATTAACTAGTAAACTCTTTTGAATAGTCAACTTGTTATCAAAGTTTTTCTCCATGAGTTACTGGTAAACAAAATGAATTTTAATTTTTGATATGCCTACTTATTAGCAAATTTCCCATTACTATTCAGTCAGCTGAATAAAAAACTGGGGAATTAGCGCTGTTTACAGCTATTGTTAAGAAAGGGTGACTAGTGCAATTTCATAGTTTTACAGTCATTTTACAAAAGAGGAAAAGCAACACACCAGTTCTAAAATGTATTAGCATATTTAAGAATAAAATTTACTAATTTATAAGGTATGTAACAATATCATCATATCACTGCACTTTACTCTATACAAATGAAGACCAGTTATATGTAATTTAAGGTTTAGCTGCAGCATTTGCTTACAAAAGACTGTTTTGAATCAAGTTATGCATTTTGTCAAATATTAGATTGCAAAATAGAAGAGAGTAGCAAAATTAAAGAAGAAATATGCCTTGTACCCTGTGCACTTTTAAACAAAGGACTTGAAAGTAAAATCAAACATGAAACATTTTCATTTTTCTACTAGGGAGAAAATCCGTGGTGATCATTAGTAAAAGCTTTTAGTCTACGAAGTCAGTTTAAACTTTGGGCACTTACATTTTGGTATGGTGTAGCTCTATGGATAATTAAGTGTCAAAGCTTCCCTTATATTTAGTGGAAATTGGAAGCACAGCAATTATATTTACTCTTAAGTTCACACACAGCAGATGGCCACGAGGTTCCGCTCTCTCTAAGCTCAAACGAGTTATCCCCATGTATGTCACTGCTGCCATTTAGGGCACTTTAGAATGCCCAAGAGACCCGCAAATCTAAGGCTGACATGGGGCTTACAGGAGATCTGTCTTTGTAGCTGGAGATGAGGCCAGATCTGCCACTGATCATGCCACCAGACATCCACACATAGGTGTCTTGAGCTTGAACCAAATCTCACCAAAGGTTTATAATGCAGAAATTCACATCCAGAACGGTCATTTAGATTCTGTAATCCAGGGGTGAGCAATAGACACATCTGAAACACGATTTATCTGACATCTTGAAGGGAACAAATTGTACCATAGCTCTCTACTGAGACTTAAAAAATAAACATAAATGACAACTCAGACACAAGTGTTTAATTCTGGAAAGATAAATCTTGCCCACCATGTTCACAGGGAATTCACAAAGGAAACCAAGTGTAGTGAGGGTGGAAGCCTTAATCATTTTCACCAGTTTGGAAACTGACATATATTCATTATCCTAAAATTTTGACATTTTTTAAGTTTCCAGCAGGTACAGATGATTTATCATTACTCAAAAAATGAAAATATATTATATATAAAATATATGTCAAAAACATCTGCTTAAAAGGTATGCTATGTAACAGCAGATATTTTTGAATAGTGGATGAGCTGCCTTGCAAAACCACCTTCCCAGCATATTTCTGCTACCCTCTGGTTCTGCATCTCTATTCTACCCACATTGGCAATCAGTTTCTTTGGCTGACACACCAAATTATGCTCTACAGAAACATCTTGAGAGAGCAAAACTATGTGAGCACATTACCCAATCACAAAGCAGACTATTTATCTAGTTAGTAATTGTTTCATAGGTTTAGAAGAAACACACTGGAAAAAATCCTGAAATACGTAGAGTAACAGATTAAGTACCTATCAAACTACTTAAAGTCTCACTGAAGCTCATCTATTCCCATTAAATTCCAGTACCTACCTCACATTTCATCTAACTCCTTACATGAACTAAGACAATGTGCAACAATACCTTATTTGTTTTCAGAATCAATAAGATTAATCCAGATTATTCTCAGCCTTTCAAGTCTGCTTTTTCAGACTATTATAGTCTGAACATTCCTTTCTTCACTCTGTGTTGAAGAGGTTGTATACATAACTTTATTGGGCAACCTTCAGTCCAGATAAAGTGCTTCTCCAAAAAAAGAGATTTTAAGAAGGGTAGATTTAGGTTAGATATAAAAATATACATATTTTACAGTGAGGGTGGTGAGGCCCTGTTACAGGCTGCCCCGTCCCTGGAACTTTTTAAGGTGAGGTTGGATAAAGTCTTGGGCAACTGATCTAGCTTGTTCACTGCAGGGGAGTTGACTAGATGGCCTTCAGAGGTCCCTTCCAACTCTAAGGATTCTATGCTTCTATGAAGTTAGGTCTTGTATGTACATCATATCCAGCATTTAAACTACCCTAGGTATGTACTGAATTCTCATTTCAGAACTCTCTATATGGCAGCTGTTCCAAAAGCTGTCATCAGCAAGTAAGGATTGAAAAGATGAAATAGATATCCAAAATGACGTAGTAAATGTTAGGAGATCACACATCAGAATTATGTGTTTTGCAAACAAACAAACAAACAAAAAAAGTAGAAAACAGAGTTGCACAGGTTTTAAGTGCTTATAATGACAAATAGGGAAATACGAATTAAAACTTATTTGGGCAGAGGAGGAAAGTAAATGTTGGTTTCCATACCTCTGATAAGGTTTCTAGACTGTATTGTACTCAAAAAAATTGCATGAGGCTGCATGCTTATATCCATGTGTGCACATTTACATGGAGGAAGGACGAGGTAAAAAGAAGAACAGTAATATAATTGTCACATTAATTTTTAAGAAAGATTAGTCACTTCCGTTTTTAAAAGAAAAATTACTGAAACTTATGAAAATTACTGAAAGTAAGCCCCAAACCTCTCAATACCACACAGAAGAGAAAAACATTCTCAAGAGGGAGATGAATGCAGATGAATACTTTTATCATTTTATTCTTATCTTCATCAGACACGTCCCTAGTCAGCGTATTTGCTTTAAAGCAGTCCCTGTTGTGGTGCCCTACTCAAAATACCCTATTTTTTTTTAGTGTGCACTTTATCTAAAGCCTAAATCCCAGAACTGTGAATTTTGTTTCAAAATAGGCATTTCTAAGGCAAAACTTTGGTCTAACTGACATAAAACAGTTGTCCTCCCTGCTTTAGTTTTTTGAAAAGCCTTGTAAAAAAACTAGGCAGAATGTAAAAGTGTTGTTGAGGTATACTAGGTTTTCTGCAGAAATTACTGACTTGGTTGTGGCTTGTTTCTCAGATGGATAGAGTGGGATTTGTGAGGCTATTCATACTAGTAATTGAAGAGTGAGAGAAAACATTCAAAGATCCTCAATAGTTTTATGTCCTTTTTGTACTGTGTTGCCCAGCTGCACACAGTACTCAAGGTGAGGCTGCACCACTGCAGCGCAGTACAGCTCAATCCCTTCCCTCTACTGGCTGGCAGTGCTGTGCACCCCAGGTTACAGCCGGCCTCTCTGGCTGTGTGGACACATTGTTGATACATGTTCAGCTTGCCGTTGACCTGATCTCCAAATTTCTTTCAGCAGATCTGGACTCCAGCATTTCATCCCCCAGTCTGTACCTATAGCCAGGGTTGTCCCTATAAATTTATAAATATAAATTTAAAAAATTTGTAAGGACAAAGCTTTAAGTATCGTATTTGAACCTCAAATTTTTCCAATTAAATTTCATACATAACTATCTGATCAGTGATACTTACACTTCAGAGGACTTAGTGACCAAATTGACTAATCAGGTTTAATTTTTGCATGAAAAAACTCAGTTGAAATTCTGCATCTACAGCATGCTGATGATTGCAGTACCCACCAAAGATGTGAAAGGAGTCTCTCATTTTTATTCTACTTCACTTAATATTAGAGAGAGAGAACTTCAGGCTGTCCCACATAGTCAGATCTCTGACCACTAAATTACAGCAAACTAAAATTATTTTCTCTCATAACTCTTTTGCTATGTCTTCTACACATCTATGACTATGATCAAAAGATAGAGACATTTGCTCAGAGCGAGACAGAATTTAAATTTAAAATTGCTGTGACTACTGTAAAAAAAAGAAAATTTTAAAGTGAAGTACAACATTTAAAAAGCACGAGATGCTACACTTTAAGAACAGAGTTTCACAGAAGAAAAAAGCTTGAACCATTTATTCAGGAAAAGAAATACAACATTGAGAATTGTCAGCAAAACATCGGCATCAATATATTTTTGCTATAAAGCAAGCACAGATATTTTGATTGTTCTGCTTTGAGCTCTTTCCTACCAATTTTTGTTTTCTCACTCTCGTAAAAAGTGCCCAAACAAACACATTACTTCAACTGTGCAGTACAAAAGGTTCCTCAACACCACTGAATATGATGGAGGAATAAGTTCAAATCTGTGAAGTAATCCATCACCAATGGTGCATTTAATATGTGTCACTATATTGTTTCCTTTCACACAGTATTATGACAGTGTTAATTCATAGCAAAACGAAAGAAAAGAGATGATGAACTGAAAAGAGTCCTGAGAAACACAAATTAATGTGTTCAGAAATTTGGAAAATAGAAGCTATAAGGAATTCTGCACTGAACAAGGTTACCTATCTTAAAGACTGAATAAAAAGAGAGAACATAATGAAAGCCTTAAGTACTCAAAATTCTGCTGTGAAAAGGCCAGGACAGTGGTGAACATACCTACACCTTCCACACTGCACTTTGGGAAGAGTCTACAAGCCTTATTTCCTGTTCCACATACACCAATGTGTATTGCTCACCACAAGCTGCTTCCACTTCCCTTCCAAACCAGCACAAGACTTGCAGTTGGAACCCAAACACTGACAGCTCAGAGGACCCCTTCGAAAAGAAACTTACGCCTGCACCAGTATTTCAGACCATCAGCTTCCATGTAGGCTGGAAGAAAAATGTCTTATAGCAGTTTGAACAGAAACACTTTAACTGAAAGGAAAAAACCTGAATTTGAATTTCTTTCCAGTTAGAAAGCAACTGCTAATGTTAGTTTTTGAAAGTAAATTACTTTGAATTTCACAAAATTCAACTTTTTGCCTAGAATAATAAACAACCAAACTAACAGCACAGCTGCCTAACTTTTAAGAATATTTGAAACACATGCCTTTTATTTCAGCTTATACTTCAAATGAATCAATGTCAAGCCAAACATACCAAAAATAAAGCAAAGCAAAAAGCCCTCACTCAATAGGCTCTATCAGTAGTTAGTAAGGATATTAATTCTTGTCTAACTTTTTAAAAATTCTCTTGAGCATTTCAATTATGACTGCATCCTTTTTTTTAGAGCTTTAACACCATATCATAGTTTCACATTGCCAACAAGCTTGACTGCTAATTAATGGAGAAGATCACAAATTCCAGATAATCCATTTTAAAACATTGATTTACATACAAACCAAAGCCAGTGGAAGATATCTGATGGACACCAACGGTCCTATGTAGGTCAGTTAAGGATAAAATACTTAATTAAAATATATTTTAACTTTTCAATGCAAAATCACATATATGATAAGATTCAGAATTTGAAATAAAAATGGTCAAGAGCAAATATTTTAAAAGTACATTTTTCCCAAAATCACAGCTTATATCTGAAATATTCATCTTGAAAATTAAACTTTTCATAAATTGTTCTCTTTTTTTAATGTCTGCATTTATTAATGACAATATTATAGATTTACATATCACTAAATTTAGTTTAAAAAAAAAAGTATCTCAGTATTACCAATTTGTAGTAGATTTTAACAGCAGTATCACAGTAACCTCTAGCAATTCTCAACAGGGTTTATCTTTAAACATTTGTAGCATGTGGAAATCTACAAGAAAGAATGTTAACTCAAGACAACACCAGTTTGAGAAGATGTTGAAAACAAAAACTTTAAAAATCTACTTTGTTGTTCAAATCACATACTGTCCGCAAGAAAAGTTCTGTTAAAAATAACCTTAGGGGCAGATTCTTGGGATTTTCTGTTAATTACATTGGCTGTGCAAGAAAAGTGATTAGCAGCTGGCTCTCCATCTCTGTGATCTTAATCATTAGAAAGTAAAGGAGTAATGTCTTGTTTAATTACTGCAAGCACAGTGTGTCACCAACTAATTAGATATGATTGATTATTGTCATCTTTATACACCTCTGAAAACATC
Organism: Odontophorus gujanensis; assembly: GCA_013399175.1. Taxonomy (NCBI): domain Eukaryota; kingdom Metazoa; phylum Chordata; class Aves; order Galliformes; family Odontophoridae; genus Odontophorus; species Odontophorus gujanensis. The sequence goes on from VXAB01011658.1 coordinate 338,479, forward strand.
AGACACAAATATTTGAGTCCTGTAAGGCATATTTGGAGAATGAACTTTCAGAACGTCATGTTGAATAAAAATTGCCTGATTAAAAATAAAAATTGGAATCAATACTAAATAATTGTGTCACACAGCTGAATATGCTAGAACATGGCTTCTGTTCCTTAAAACATCCAAGGCACAAGCTATTAGAAAAATCTTATTTAATAATATTTTCAAAGAATTTGCTTGCTTATTACTAAGCCTCACTTTTTTTGGCAAGTGATCAGTACCACAGTGTTACTAAGAATATAAAAATCTTCCTATGCTTACAGTGCATTCGTACTAGTTAAAAAACATCACAGTTCAAACTAGAACATTTAGCAATAGACCAAGAAGATAAAAAAAAATAAAATAAAAAACAAACAACAATCTTTGGAGATTATTTAAGAAAGCTAAAATTTTATCATTACTGTTAGTGGTACCATTCAGCCTTACATAGTAGGATGTCAGCTAATACACAAATGTCCCTGTTGAAATATTAAAAGGTAAATGAAAGAAGTATTCCCTTATAATATACAACTGAGAGTACAATCCTAAGTGACTCGCTCTCTTTTCTTATTCTAGACTAAGTATGGCCACTGAATCATTTGGTTTTCCTTCTACTTAACTCTGTTACAGCTCTACTACACACTTGTTTTAATTAAAACTCTTACCATCATTTTCTTTCTTTCCATTTAAGTGTGTTCACTTGCTCTTCCAAAAACAACTAATCATAAAATAATCGAATCCTTAAGGTTGGAGAAGACTTCTAAGATCAGCTAGTCCAACTGCCAACCCATCACCACCATCCACCATGCCACTAAACTATGTCCCTCAGTGCCACATTTACCCATATCTTGAACACCTCTAGGGACAGTGATTTTCATCACATCCCTGGGCAGCCTGTTCCAATCACTCAACGCTCATTTGGAGAAGAAATATTTCCTAATATTCAACTTGAAATCTCCTGTAGCAGAACTTAAGACCATTACCCTTCACTCTATCATAGTTACCTGGGAAAAGAGGCCAATCCCCAGAATTACAACCTCCTTTCAAGTAGCTGTAGAGAGTGATAAGGTCTCCCCTGATCTTCCTGTTCTCCAGATTATACCATCCCAGTTCCCAAAGCCACTCCTCACTAGACTTGTGCTCCAAACCCTTCACAGCTTTGTTGCCCTTCTCTGCACACACTCCAGTGCTCCAATGTCTTCCCAGTAGTGAGGGACCAAAAACTGTACACAGCACTCAAGGTGTGGCCTCACCAGGGCATCATCCCCCTGTACCAGATTGTACGGCAGGACCACTTCTATGCTCCTTCAGGCTACACTGTTTCTGATACAAGCCCCAAATCCTTTTCCTCCACTCAGCTTTCCAGCCATTCTGCCCCAAAAGCCTGCAGTGTTGCCTGAGATAGTTGTGGTCAAAGTGCAGGACTTTACACTTGGTTGGTCTTAGTAACTAGCTCCCACAATTGGCCTAAGCCCATCAATCCATCTTATCCAGAACCCTCTTTAGGGCCTTCCTACACTCAGGCAGATAAATAAATTATTTATCCAACTAAGCAAAGTTACACCTAACTGCTTAATTTCTGAATAAGGTGATATAAATACTTCTAGTCTCTAGATGTGGTTTAATCATCCTACTGTCAACTACAATACAGTCTAAAAAAACCCAAACCAAAACAAAACCTTAAAAAAAAAAAACCACCAACATAAGAGTAATAACTTCCCCATACTATGTTGGCTTCTAGGCATACAGAACATAGCAAGATTTAGGTAAAGATTCAGGATTTAAAGAATTCCTAAGCCTTAAAGCAAGTCCAAGGAAAAATTTTTCTTTGATCTGTAGTTACTGTTTTTACAGGCCAGTAGCCCGAACGAACCCAGTGGCTGGAACCAAAAATCCCTTCAGTCATGCATTTGGCTGCTAGCCTGAAAAGTAATGAGACAATTCAGTTTTATGTTTTATCCAGATACTTAAAAATGATGAACAGCAACTTTTTAAAACTTTTTATATTTAGCAGACAAAGCACTAGAGGTACAAGAAACTAGTTAAAACATTGAATATAGGGAATGATATCAACAAGAAAACAGTTGTTTAATTACTGAAATTTATGAAGAAATACAGAGGAGAAAAGCATAGGCTACATAACACTGCTCCAAATTTATAACCCTTTGTGAAAAGTAATGAAACTGCCAGACAACAGCCAAGAAAGATGAGTTAGGTAGGAAAATGAGAAAAGTCCACAGAAGCAACACTTCAGATAGAATTTCATGCTGAAGTGAAAAAAAACCAACAACAACATGAAAACAAAAAACAAAAAACCACATCAGTAATACCTAGCAAACTTACATTAAAAGGTGGAGAAGACAATCATTTATAAACTGATGGTATGTGAATGCCATGAAAAATATAAGGTGTAAACAGACTGTTCCTCTAAATCATGGAACAACATGATTTCCAGCAGCAAGTATGTTCTGTTAAATAAAACTATAGAATCAGAATACATGTATGAAGGCAGAAAAATTTACTGAAAAATATAAAATGATGCCACTAGTACTAACAATAAGAGCATCTGAAGGGAATTTGATTGTACTTGAGTATTTTAAGGCTTTTTACAGAATTCTTACCAAAAAACAGTATAATAAATTTGCAGGATTTGCTTTTTATTCCTAACTGTCCCTCCAGTGTCATCTGTCATTCACTGATCCTTGCCACAGGGCACAATGAAGTGGCACAATGCATGGTTGACACTGCACAGAGAACCTTCACTGCAACAGCTGGGGCACAGGAGCACCTGTTCATTGCTACATACCAGGAAGGGATGGCTGAGTTAGCATACACTTTAGCCTGCATCACACGAGCAAGCACTCAGCTGGCTCTGCAAGCAGTAGAGCATGAAGAAGCAGAGAAGAGGGAGAGGGATATAAGCTGTTCTAATCACTTGTTGAAGCAGCAAGTTAGGAAAACAAAACTCCTGCACAAAATAGATTGTGACTTGGTGCTCAGCATGGAGGAGCATGAAATGGAAGTCAGACAGTCAAGAGACACAGGAATTTTATAACTGAAGGTTTTTAGGAAATGTTAAGTTAACCTTGCTGTCAAGGGAAGAGATAACAATATGAGCAAACTCATATTATTGACAAATGACAGGTAACAAAAAAAAAGTAAAAATGGGGGATTGAAGGGATTTATTTTAATTTCAGAACATGAAAGCAAGATAACTTTAACAGAGCCAGAAATAGACAAAAACTACAAAGAGATGGAGAGAAAGTTGATGTTTTAAGTGTTCCTTTCCTGTTCTTTCATTCATTTTCCTGAACAAACTTTATTACGGTTGTAGAAGGCTACAACATTTAGTAAATGAAAAAAAAAAAGTCTTCAAAACTATATACTGTTCAAGAAGCGTTTAGATGAGGTGCTGAGGGATTTGATTTAGTAGTTTAGTGGGTAGGGGTGGTGATAGGAGGATGCTTGGACTAGATGATCTTGTAGGTCCTTTCCAACCTAATGTATCTGTGAATCTACAAATCTACGTAGGTGACTCCAAAAGTAATATCTCCTGTTTATTTCCATGGAAACAGAAACAAAGAGTACAATAACACTATTTGAAAAAACAAATTCTCAGCTACCAAACACTATTTTTCAACATGGTTACCACCATTAGTTATGCATTTTCACTGCAAATGAACAAAAGCCTGCAGGCTTACTCCTACAAATCTGCACCAGCAGAGATGACCCACTGTCACTGTCACCACTACTGGAACACACCACCCATTGCCTCACTGTACTCGCATCCACTGTTTGGCCTCCACAAACATTCAGCAAGCACTAAGGAATGTTAATGTGTGCCAAGTTTTGCTCATGGATGTGTTCAATAAGCACTTCCATGTCAGACATCATTTTATCAGACTGCCCTCTACTGCCATCAGTCATATGGCAACAGAATGTGATGAAATACTGGCAGTAAGATTTAACCTCTACTGCCGTAGAATCAACATCCAACTCTGACACTGTGTGCCAACATAAGATACTAAGAGGCATTACTTTCAGGTAATATATATATACACACACACAAACACACACACTTTTATATAGGTATGCACTATACTCTGATAGATATAGTATAGGTATATTTTATAGTATAGTACAAATATATTTGCATAGATATATCTGTATAAAAAACACACAAAAGCAGAAAGATGAGTTCAGAATTTACAAGCAAGTTTCAAGAAATAACATATCTACATCAGAATAACCAATTACAGATTCATTACACAAGAGTAATTGCTTTGTATTGAATGCACTTGAATCACTTAACCAAAGACAAATAATTTGAAAACTTCAATAGAAGTATTAAACATCATGTCGATAAACTACTGGATGAGAGCCTGATTCTAGAAAGAATTCTCTTTTAGCAAACTGCATCCAAAGCCAGAGATAGTCATCCTCAGGATGAGAAACAATGTTCTAAAATATCACAGAAACCCCAAACTTCCAAGCCAAGCCAGTCTATGATTACCTGACAAAGGAGGAATTAGTGCCACTTTTGAAATTCAACATTGTGCAAATGTAGGTAATAAAGCAGTGAAATGAGTGTGCTTCTAAGTTTATGTTAGATTTGGTTTAATCACAGAACACAGATCACAACTGTATCTCAACAAGAAGTCAATCCGTATTCAAACTATTTTGTAAATACCTAATTCTGAACTTTATTTATAATAAGCTTCTCCTCAAATGGCAGAACTTACCTTTCCTCTAAGAATTTGACTTAAGCATTGAGAGGCAGATGTGAGAAGAAAAAACAAAAGCTACAGAAAGGGAAATCATCAAATCCCTTGGAACTTAATCCTATTTGCATTCTTGCTGCTTGTGAGAAAGTCAACCTATCTTTGTTATTTTCCTTTCATATTTGAATGAGTTGAATAATAACATTTGTAGGATGCATTTTCAGTCTTTAGATACTATAAAAATCTCAGGATAATTAAATGCAGTTATGGCTGTTTTTGGTTTTGTTTTCATTTTTACTTTCCTTTTTAAACAATGTCTCACTTGCACAAATAAATTGTATTCCCTAAGATAACAGAAAGGTTAGGCTCTTAGCTATTCCTAGGAAAGCCAGAACAGCAAAGACTTGATGAAAAGGAGATTACAGTGTGTCAGTACAAAAGTAGTCAGCAATATTCAGCATATAGACAGCGCGGCTACGTAGATGCTATTTCATTGACCAAGAGACTGTGTTATTGCTCTAGAAACGTGTGGAAATTAATTTCAAAAGTACACATCCCCTGAAGCAAGTTATGATTAAAAATACTGCATAACCAGATACTGCAGAATACTCATATGCAAGCAAGAAAGGAATGAGAATACAATATTTTGAGGCTTTTGTATTTCTTCTTAACAAATGTAACAGATGAGTACACTGCTTGTGTGTTCTACATTTTTCCCCCACTGCCTCAAAACAGACAAAAAATTGAAATAAAAAATTCACTTAGTGAGACATTTGCCTCTGATCATCTCTGATTTAGAGCACTAAACAACTGGAAATAACACAGACATCGTCATCTCCTGCCAAATAGGGATACAGATGAAGTGAGTTCCAGTTTTCACAGTTAGCTCAGTTAAAGTGGTTTTGGTAACAATATCAGCAGCCCCATCAAGTCAACAGAGCTATTGGGAAATCATCTCAATGCTATTCCACAGTGGAAACATCAGTGAGAGACAATGTCAATGTATCCACAAGTATTTTGATTATAGGATAGCCTAAATACAAAAATTTTGTGTCTTTTATGTTTGAAGAATATTTATGAAAGACTATGGTTGGAAAAAGTTAAACTACCAACATGGTTTTATGCAAGAATAAAGGTAAGATCTGCAGGAAAAGAGATGCAAGTGTTTGTGAAGGAATACAGGAGAGTAAAAGTATGGGTTTGGAAAGACAGAGTTGTTCTTCACATGACTTGTGAGAGAAGTACAGAATACCAAAAACAAAACAAGAACAGCATAAAAGGATGACCAACAAGAGAAAATAACTGTAATAACAGAGAAATAAAGAAACCTAAAAAAGAAGTACATGGAAAAAATGAAAAAATCCAGATTACTAATCCATAATAGAATTTGACAAGTTAATTCTACTCAGAGTTGGTATTAAAAATCTACGTAAAAAATGGGAACAGAATTTACAAAACATACGTCACAGTAGCGTTTTCAAAAACAAGCCTAGCTAAATAACAATAATAACAATCCCACAAAACACAGCCAGTGGTAAGCAGCATCCTGCCAGAGGTCAGCTGGTTCTCACTGGTATGACTGCTAATAGAAAACATGTCACCGCTTCCTACAACTTCCTCTGTGTGTGCCAGTGCACAGACGCACCAGGCACTCTAAGAATCTCAGCTGAAGGAGTGGCAGAGACAAAACATCACAGACTGACCACAGCCTCCATTCCCTGTTCCCCTTTTCTGCTTGAGGGGAGGAGATAAAAGAGGGCAGATGGGAGGAAGATGTTTGCAGTTTGCTTTTTGTTCTCACTGCTCTAGTCTGTTGTCAATAGGCAGGGAATAACATCAGCCTCCCTATGCTGATCTGTTTTGCCGTATTTTGCCATGACAGTAATTGGAGAGTGATATCCCTGTATTTCAACACAGAAGTTTTTTATTTATTTCTCATTATATTTATATATATTTGCTTATAAGGCACTGAGGTTTTTCTGATTAAAATCGGTGGTGCACAGCATCTTTTCTCTTCCTGGTTAGGTTTTCTCCTTTTCATAAATGTCAAAGTTTTACTTCAGCCTTCACTACCTTCCTTGGATTTTTGTGCCACAGGTACGCACAATATTTGTATTCAGTTGATCAGCACAGATTTTAATGGGGCATTAAAAATCCTGGCAGTGATCTTAAATAATCCGAAACTGATCTATCGCTTTCCTCTTGTAAAAAAGAAAGAACATTCTAGCACAAATGGTCCACAAAACCCTACAGAATTAATTTTAGTCTCAATGAAACTGAAGTTAGTTGAAAGTTTATAGTCAAGTCAGGTTTGGAAAAATACTAAGTTTAAATTGTCACAAATGTTCACAGCTTTTTAAAATGTAATATTCATAGCACAATTACTACCATAACAATCAAAATTCATGCAGAAGTACATCTATCAGGATACTACAAAGTTTTTTAGACGACATAACATGAACACTCTTGTTCACAGCTCATTAACAATTCCTTCAAGTTGGTGAACAAATAAAGGGCATTTTAGCAAATTATAAAGATATGTAATTTCTTCATTTAAGATACAAGAGTGATGTTCAAAAAAATCTAACTATCATCTTTTTGAATTTGACTATTTTCTCACAATATCAAGGGCCTAACTAAATACTAAATACTTCAGGTTAGAACTAAGAAAAGATTTACTATAAAGGAACAAAGAAACAATCACAGAAAAGCAGAAGTAGTAATTCTGTTAAATAGGTGGAAATTAAAAATGAAAACTTTATCAGACACCCAATGAATATTTTGCAAATTTGCTGCTGAGGTATAGGAGAGAATTCTATGGAGATGTTTTAAACAAGATGAAGAAAAGCATACTAAGTAACCCATTTTAATATATGCAAAAAATCTGCATAGCAACCTACTTCATTGTTTGTTTTTCTGATTGTGTGTCTCAGAGAGTGATCCATTAATGAAGCAAATGTGGTTGATTATTTTTCTGAAATCTGTTATTAAAAGCATAGAAATGCTAATTGAGTTCATTTTCCTGTTCTCTTAATCAAGTTTTTTTTTTTTTTTTTGAAATTGTAAACTTCACAGTAAACACTTGACAGGAAAACAGAAGGGCAGAATTACAAAAGGGTAAAGGTTGGAAGGAACTTTTGGAGATCATCATCTAGTTCTACCCAAAGCTCAAATGATGGTCAACTAGACCACATCCAGTTGAATTTTGATCACTGCTCAGTTTGGTGTCATCTGCAAAATTCCTGAGGGTGCATTCAATCCCATCATCTATGTCATGGTGTCACGCTCCAATATACAGGAGACAGATGAGGTTCTTTGATTATGTCTAAACCTGGCGTGAGATTAAGAAGCAACGGTTCAAATGTTGGTCCNGACTTGCTTGGACATGTTCGGACATGTTCATCAGCAAACTTTGAGGCAATGGTATAAAATAATAGTCTCTTACACATGGATAAAGATGTTAAAGAGTACCAGTCCTAAGACAAACCTCTATGGGACACTGCTCATTATCGGCCTCCACCTGGACACAGGGCCATTTACCACAACCCTTTGGCTGTGTCCTTCCAACCAATTCCTAATCCACTGAATAGTCCCCACTTCAAAACTGTATCTTTCCAATTTAGAGATAAGGATGAGATGGGGGAGCATATCAAAAGCCTTGCAGATGCCTAGGTAGATGACATCAGTTGCCTTTGTCCACCAATGCCATCGTTTCATCACAGAAGGCCATCAGGATGGTGAGGTACAACCCTCCCTTGGTGAAGCTTTGCTGTGCTCGCTGTCTCAGATCACCTGCTCATCCCTCATGTGCATTAGCATATCCTCCAGGAGAATCTCTTCCATGGTTTACCCAGACACACAGATAAGGCTTACAGGTTTGTACTTCCCTGGGTCCTTCTTCACTTTCTTACAAATGAGAGTGATGTTTCCTTTTGTCCAGTCACTGAGGGCTTCGCCTGACAGCCACAACTTTTCAAATATGATAAGCAAATTAAATTTGCTTCCACCAAACAGAGGATAATGAACACAATGGGTATTTTCCCTCTTCTGAGATAGCTCCATCTATGCTCTTATGAGCTGAAGAATAAACAATCTGGCAAAACAGCTGTCTGAAGTGTCTTTTACACTGAGTAATACTTAGGGTTGTCAGGTAGAATGAAGGAAACAGCAGCTGAGAAAAAGATAGTAGTCGACTAAGTAGATTAGACCCAATGGTTAAATCCTGAAAGATCCTGATGGCACCTTGGTTTGTGCTAAGCAGCCTAGCCCCTGTTGACTACCTTCACTGGGGGAAATAGAACACTTTAGACTACACAGTGATTTTTCACATAGGCTATGCCATTAAGTAAGTGAATAAAATAGGACTTTTGGGGGTCAGGGAATAGAAAATGTTCAAAATAAAACAAACAGGATAAAATTCTGAAAAAAACTGCAAAGAAAGTGAAATACTCAGATTGCCTAGTTTCCCCAGCATGCAAAAACCAGGGAAGTCCATTCTCAAGTTTTCAGCCAGGTGCTCCTTTATAAAGTTTGAATATAGAATGTATGGAAATGGGCCTTATATCATAAGGATATTCCCTCACTTGCTAAAAATCAGTCTTTGGAAACTCCAATTCTGGTTTGAGGAAAAACTTAGTACAGCATACTTACTGTTAGGCTGGAGCTTTAAAGCAGTTCATGTATACAACTGTAGGTTCCCAGACTACAAGAGAACCCAAGAGTTCTTGGTATTCAAATTGTCAGTGGCATCTGTATGATTAATTATCTGTCTCAGTTATGTATATATGTTCATGCTTTTTAAAAGGAGTTATTGATTATTTCAGTTTCAATATTAGTTTTCTCCATTTTCTATTGCGTGCATTCAATATATCTTAGCACTAGAACAGTTAATGGTTTCTATTAGCTTCAAAGTCCTTAAAACATCAAAAATAATATGACTATTTAAAAAAGAGATAACTAATTACCCAGCCAAGTAGACCTTGTTGTAAGCAGTTTCTGGTACCTTAATTATGGACCAAAAGATATTGTTCCACCCTTATAGAATGTACTGAAATAATATAGCCCAGATTTATCCCCATTACATTTTAATCACATTGCCAAAGTCTCGAAGATTTTAGACAGCAATCTCCAAAGGAATCCAAGAGATTAAGGACCCACTGAAGATAAATCAGGAACCAGTAAGCCAACAAAGAAACACTGTAAGAGAAATTCTGGGGAAACGCTTTCCAAGCACGAGTTGAATTTTATGGAAGCCTTTTTATTTTTACTTTTTTTCCAAATGAGACTCTTCAAAAGTAAAACTTCAGAAAAATTACTGTCCAGCTATAGCTGTGAAGAAAACAAAAGCTAGCATTATGATCTGACAATTGGCAAGGGCCAGCCTCACTACCAAGCAATAGGAAACAGGTATGACAGAACAGGCACTGAACAAAGAAAAGCACTCTGTGTTTGACACAGTACAAAAAGGCAGAAACAACAAAGAATACAAAAGGAAAAAAAAAAGTAACTGAATCCCATTGCCTATTCATAAATCATAGGCCTCCTTTGCTCAGCCAGAAACACCAATTTGGATCCTTTTCACTTAACATCCTTCTAGCCTGGGTCTGTCAAACAGCCAAACAGTTCAGGAAAAGAGAACAAAAAATAGTTATCCCTTTTATTAGACATTTTAAGACATACTTAAAATTTTCTGAAACATTCAGAAAGTGAGGAAGAGTAGTTGCTAACACTATCATAACTTCATTTAAACCAGTCCAACTACTTCAGTGCCACCAGAAACACATTTTTTCTCCAACTTGTATTTATTCAATGGTTATTTCATCATTTAGGAAAACCAAAAAACTTCATATGGAGGCTGGAGGAGGCAAAATGCAAGCAAAGACTTCAAGACCCAACGCAGTCCCCTACCTGTGACTTCTTAGCCACAACTAGAAACATAAGCATACAGTTCTAAATAGATCTTCACAATATTACATAAACATTTAACTAGTTACTGGTTTCTTAATCCTGATTTAATAATTCCTTTTATAGTGAATTTTCAAATAATTATACTGCACTAACTAGGAGACAATGTGTTGTGGACCAACACTTTGACATTAACGATCCCAAACTAAAATTCCTAACATACAAAGGAGGAGAAAAAGATAGTAATCATTACCACCAAACAACTGCTCCAGGAACATGTCAAATGATATGAAGCCCTGCTAATAAAATGCTAATTCATGACCCACAGCTTTACATATATCTTGATTTTCTGCTGTTAGTGTTTGTTAATTTTACTAGAAATTAATGCTTATAAAACATTTCTTAATTCTAATTTTAAAATTCCATTTCCTTATACAAGTTCCCAATGCAAAGATGGAGAAATCATGAAGTCAGATATCATAAGCTGTCCTAGCCTTCCTCTCCAGGCTGAACAGCCTCAGCTCTCTCAGCCTGCCCTTGTAGGAGAGCTGTTCCATTCCATGGACCATTTTTCAGGCTCCCGCTCTGGATGCACTCCAATAGGTCTGTGTCTCAGCTGTACTGAGGACTCCACATCTGGATGCAGTACTTCAGGTGAGGCCTCACCAGTGCAGAGGAAAGGGGCAGGATCACCTCCCTTGCCATGCTGGCCACGCTTCTTTTGACACAATCCAGGACGCAGTTGGCTTCCTGGGTTGTGAGGGCACGTTGTTGGCTCATGTCCAGCTTTGCATCTACCAGTACACCCAGGTCTTTTTGGCAGAGCTGCATTCAGTTTTTTCAACCCCCAGCTTGTATTGGTCATGAGAGTTGCCACGACATCCTCGCACTTGGATTTGTTGAACCTCATGGTCTGTCTAGGTTTGGACTGAGTGACATACAGGGAATCCGAAATACACTCCAACATGTAGTATCTATATTCAGTTCACACTGTTTGACAACACGCCTGCAATTACTTTTACACTGCATTTAAGCAGCCAACAGGATAGCTGTTGGCTAGCACTAAGCTAAAAACTTACTTCTTCACACAATACAACTTTCTCTAGCTAAAGCAGGAAATAGAAGATAGATATTGCATGTGAGTTTAAGAATGGTTTTAGGCCAGGGAAAAGAAACCCACCTCAGGTCACATAGACAATACATCTCTCAAGAGCTCCTTCATTTGTCTCTCTCCCTATATAACCACTTCCACATCTTGTAAAGCACATCAGTGTAATTACAGCTCCAAACAAATGCTTCATATCTGTGAAAAGCCTTTACAGGTCTTCACAAAGTACTGGACTGAAGCCCAGATCTGAGGTACAAAAGGAATAGGAAGACACAGCACAGTGGTTACCAGGATAGCCAGCACTCTTAGGTATTTCAGTAGATTAATTAGAACACAATAGTAGCTTACCAAGGTAGGTCAGACCATAGGTCAGAATGAGTATGCTGACAAATGTATTTCAAATCATTTTAGAATATTAACTTAAAAACAAAGAGAACATGATAAATTTTGTAATACTAACCTTAGTAAGGTCAGGTTTTGCAGTCAAGAAGAAATCTTTCCGTATTCATCACAGATAAGCAAATCTGGCAAATGCTGATCACTGTAATTAATTCAGATGTAATGAGAATCTGCAGATGCATAATGGCTAAAATGCATAGCTGACACTGTCCCAAAAATACAAACCATTCAGGTGTGCTTTAGTGAACAGGAAATTAGGCCATTGTGCACACCCAAGTTTTGCAGAAAAAGTAAGCAAAGTCAGTGACTCAAGCCTTTGCCAAGCCGTGATTCAAGAACCACTGCAGTGTGCATTCAGGATTTAACCAGCATAGTGCTGAAGTACAGTCATGTTGCTGAAACCAGCAGGTCACTGCACCCAGCTGGTGATGCCACAGGTGGGGATCCATGCCTTGGAAAGCCTGCAAGGGACTTTTGTATGAGTGGGAGCTCCAGTGGACTATGGGGAGCACCAAGGGCACATAGAGTTGCATCACCCATGTCTCCACAGCAAGATGGAATCATAGAATATTACAGAATCATAGAACGGCTTGGGCTGGAAGAGATCTTAAAGATCATCTATTTCACACTATCTACTTCAAATAAGTGGTGCATAACCAAGAACTATTTAGCAATGTGTGGAACTCCTAACATTTCCTTGAGTATCCTGTATTGCATTCTATATCTGCTATTGTTGTTACTGACTCTGAACAGCAAGTATACCAATCTATTTATTTATCTATCATTTATATATAAACGAGCAGCTTCATGCTTGGCTTGAATTCAGCAATGTGAATGAGGTTTTTCTTGCAATGTCTCTCCAAGGAATGGAAGAAACCCTGCTTCTTGCCCCTGTACTCAAAGACAGATACTGAAAAGATAAAGACAACCAAAAATAGTTAGACCTTGCTCCTGAGTGAGTGAAGAAACAAACTAAGCTATGAAAGAGAAAGTTTTATAGCAGAGAATATACTCTTTAAATACATATGAGCAACTTAGTTGACAGTAACCTATTCCAGGCCATACAGAGCTCCCCTTCTGTTAAATCTGTATTTCATGGATTGCTCCTAAGGTAGCGCCTAACAGCAACAAATAGCTGAATGTGATAGGGAAAAGATACTGAAATAATACAACTGCACAGTGATACGTTTTGGTGGTATATCTAATTATTAAAACTTTAATGAATTCACTAGTGAGATTTTATATTTTTTTTATTTTATATACATATATATCTTAATTACCTCAAACGATCTCTTTCCAAAATAAACTGGTTAGAAGCAAGGCTAGAAAGTTTAAGTTAATCGCCCCTTAGCACTTGTACTATTTTTAACTGTGCAGTTATCTGTCAAGGATTAATTCAATGTGATTTCATGAGCTCAGTTCTGACTTTACATAATGCTGATAAAGCAGGATTGTTATTTCCTTTTTTGGAGTCCAGTTTGGTTTTACTTCATAAGCTTACTCTGATCTTAAACTGTGGTGACTGCAAACATTAGTTACGACATTCACGAATATTTAGTTGGATCAGAGATTGAAATTGGATAAAAGCATACATTTCATGTCCCATTTCATAAAGACAAGGAAAGTAAGCAATACTGAACATAGTTTCTCTTTTTGCTTGTAAATTTGAAGCAAGATGATTAACAGACTCCTTCATGAAATTTTTATTCTCCTTCTGTAACATAGGCAGTAATAATCACTTTACTTAATGAAGACCTTATATCAGTATTCCCTAGGAGACAGCAGAAATGCAGTGACAGAGATGTGGGAAACCATGCTAATGGTAACTAGTCTTACAGGAAAAGGAATATAGAGTTAAAAAAAATGCATTAAAGAGCTCAGGAAAGAGACATGCACTAAAATAAATAACTAAATTAAACCTAGATTGTTCATATTTCAGTATATTTTATATGCTCCCGTAAGTACCCACGGACCCTATGAAGTGATTTATTATTCTGTTTTACATTTTGTGAATTCCTTTCACAATCATCAAGTAATTTTCAGCATGAATTTCACTTTTCCTTATTTTGTAATTTACCTTGTCCTTTTAATTCATATTCAGTGTTTCTACAGCAACAAAATAAAATAAAAGTAATAATAATAAAAAAACCCATAATTTGTTCCTTGAAAAAGAGTTCTTAATTTTTATTTATTTTACCTGTCCAGTTCAGGAACCAAGTACTGAGTACACGTCCAATTTGGGGAATATTCCTCACCAGCAAAAGTCAACTATAATACAAGTCAAATTTTGACAAGGTGGACAAGTGTCATTTTCAGTAAGAGGTATCTGAAATGCATATTACTTGTAAGATACTGAAAACATAAGTTACATTTTTAGAAACCAAAACTGATGATGGAATTTTTAAATTCTGACTGACAGTTAAAGTGCAGTACCACCATCAAAATACACAGACAGGAAATGAAGAAAGGTGGCAACTGAAGGAGACAGACATCTTTCTTAACATTCCTGCCCATCATTATTGTTTACAAGACAGATGGGGAATGAAGTATGGTTGCACCATGCCATTTTACTATGTTGAGATCTCTTCAAAAATTATTTTTCCTTTAAAGACAAATAATTTTCACTGAGGATCTTACCTTAAGAAGAAAAAATAAGGTTTCTTGACAAAACTGTGTTCAAAGTGTCATTATACTTTATATCCATACATTTGTATATGAAATGATCTGGAAAATATGTATTTATTTTTACTTTTACCATACAACCAAAATACATTAAAGTCCACACAAACCAAACTGAATAGCCAGTTCCTGTACATTTCACAGAAGTTATGCTAATCTTGAAAGGCGCATCATCATGAATATGGGCTAAGAAACCCTGACACTAAGTGGGATAATAAAATGAAAAAAAAAAAAAAAAAAAAAGTTATGCATAAGGTCAGCCTTTCACATCATTTCAATTACACAAACAGGACTCCCCTATTTTTAATACTGCATACAGAATATTGTCATTATCCACCCAAGATCTCCAAAATGTCTTTGTGCAGGTGGTTAAGAGCTTGTACCTAAAATGGAACAGATCAATTTGCCATGAAAGAACAAAAGTCAAGGATCAAGCTTTTTTCTCATTCTTCAAATCCCCTGAAAACTCTTGCACAGTTCTCACTTGTCTATTATCACACAGACTTGTCTCCACTTGGCTGCTAGTCCAGTTACAAACTTCAAAAAACAAAGCTTTTATCATGGGCTTAGAGATGTTCTAAATACAGGAGGAGGAAAAGCAGAAAAGCCAAGGCCATGTATCACCAGTTCCTGCACTGTTTTTGAAGTCTGAACAACGGCAGAAGGCAAACTGACCACGGTCTATCTGGAGTTGCCTCGAGATCACACCCATTACCTTCATGGAGGTAAGGTTTTAGTGAAAGACTTCTTTTCTACTGACCAATGTCACATATAGTCAATCACAATCTGAAATCCATCACTGCTCAAAAATCAAGAAAAAAACACAAATACGGAGGTCAGTGCTTTGAACTTGATTCTATCTGTTCTGGTTTTAGACCTACTTAACTGGTATTCCTATTCCCAAGGCAGTCACTGGTGTATTGATCTTATATGTCAATGTTTTGGTAGTGGAGGGCTGCAGGATTGGCCTCAGTGAGCAGAGCCCAGCATTGCCCCATATCAGAGCAGAGCAGCTCCAGCTGCTCCAACAGGG
>VXAB01011658.1:360535-376607 GCA_013399175.1 Odontophorus gujanensis
TTTTGTTCCCATTGCTGTAACCACCCCCATAAAGCATTTGCTACCATCCATGAGTCAGTGTAAAGATAAAGCACTGGCCACCTCTCTCCTTCAGCAACATCTAAGGCGAGCTGGACAGCCTCTGCAAATTAGTTTGACTCTCCTCTTCCATCACTGGCCTCTGAGACTTGTTATGTGGGGCTCCACACAGCACATTTCCATCTGTGTTGCTTTCCCACAATACAACACGATCCATCTGTGATCAGGACAAATTTCATTTTCTGATAGTTCACTGTATGGTAGGGCCTCTTTGGCACGTGATACCTCCTCTGCTGGTGATGTTCCAAACTTTTTACCTTCACACCAGTCCATGATCACTTCTAGAATTCCTGGGTGATTGAGGTTCCCCATCCAAGCTCGCTGAGTAATCAGCACAATCGACTTACTCCACATGGCATCAGTAGCATAACGGGTAGAGGGAACCTTTCCTTTGAATATTCAGTTCAGCACTGGCAATCGAGGTGCCAGAAGGAGCTGTGTTTCAGTACTGATTACTTCGGAAACAGCCCAAACCCCCTCATACACAGATCTCCTTAGTTGGAGTGTAGCACTCTTCGGACACTCAACTCCAGAATCCAAAGGGTCAGCCTGGGGTCTCTCCAGAGACTCTTTGCCACAAATTCCAAGTGGGACCTTCCTTTCCAGCAGCAGTGTAGAGGATGTATTTTACATATAAGACCATGACATCGTTTAACATACCAAGTGGCTCAGCACCACACAGTTATTCACTCATTCTCCCCCTTCCCAGTGAGGTAGGGGAAGAATCAAATAAAACAAAATAGAACTTGAGTTGAAACAAAAACTATTACGATAGATAAACAGATAACAGTTAAGACTGTATAAATGTGTGTGTGTGTGAATGTATATAACAAGTGGTGCACAAGCAATTGCTCACCACCCCCCAAGTTGTGCCCAGCTAGCCCCCCAGCGAGTGGGAGAGATGAATTCCCACTCCCTTCAAAACTCCTTCTGCATGATGCCATATGGTATGGAATATTCATTTGGGCAGTTGAAGTCAGTTATTCTAATTCTGTTCCCTCCCAGCTTCCCCCTACGCCCTTCATTGAGAACGGCCCCAGCTCTGTACAATACTGCTTAGCAGCCACTATAAACATCGGTGTGTTACCAACATTGTTTTTTTCTAAGAACAAAAACACAGAATCATACTAGACCCTCTGAAGAAAACTGTTCAGTCCCAGCTGAAACTGAGACAGATGAGCTGTAAGGAGGTCCTACACCACTAATTAATACAAAGCCTATATATAACAGTAAAGCTTTAAGAATTGTTTATCATTGTGTCATACAAAACAAGTGGTGTCTCTTCTGAGGAAAAACACTATAGCTTTATACTCCCTGTCCACGCTGAGTATACCACAGCCTCATTAAGAAAATACCAGAATATAAACACAAAATTTTACTTCAAGGAACAATCTCAAGGTACTTTCTATTCACTAACCCAAATTTCTTAAAAATACCTGAAGGAAATGTGCAGAGATTTTGTTGAGTGTGCAGTGAGTGCACACATAGTGAAAGGATTCTGCACGTGGTGAGTAGCCTATCTGCACGTATGAATGCATGTCCAGAATGGAATCTTTCCTTAAGAAGTCAAAGCGAATTAATGAAAACTTTTAGAGCAGAATGTGATCTATGTGTTTATATGCAGCAGACCTCTTCATCTTTTCTGCTTCAAAACATGCTTAATTCTAAATAAGCATACAGCAGAGAAATCAAAAAGAAGCTCTGCTAGAATGCACTCTTTAGAAAGTTCAATCTTCTGAAAACCATGAACAGCTGCTATACCAAAAGCAATAGTTCAAGAAAAGATTTGTCTTTTTGTGTTCTACTTTCATTCACAGTTCACAGAATCACAGAATCATAGAATGAACTCCTTAGAGTTGGAAGGGACCTTCAAAGGTCATCTATCTAGTCCAGGTTCCCCTGCAATGAACAGGGACATCCATAGCTAAATCAGGTTGTCCACCCTCACCTTGTCTCGTCTCCAGGGACAGGGCATCACCCACATCACTGGGTAATCTGTTCAAGTGCCTCACCACCCTCACTGTAAAAGACACATCTCATATACTTCTGCATACTACAACTTTTAATGATCATGCAGGAGTTCACAAAATAAATGAAAATACTTTCTCTCTAGTTAGTTAATACTTTCTCTCTAGTTCAGTCTTCACTGAATGGAATATCTTTCTCACCTCTAGAAGAAAGCAGATAAAATTCAAGGGAGAAATTCCAGAGTTTAACCATACATGACAGGTTAAAATGATAGTATCACATCTTCTATGCTTGAAGTGTTTTGGGAATAATTCATGATGGTCTGCAGTTGTACATAGTGTAGGTGCTAGGTGGTATCTACATACATGTTCTTTAAAGTTGTGCCCTTCCCAGCCATCCTATTCTGACAAAGAGGAGAAAAACAACTAATATTACTAACCAACTAAAAATTATTAAGTGAACTGGGTATTATTAAACCATCTGAAATGAAATTACTAAAAAAAACCCACAAAAATTAAAAAGTAGGACCTTTTAGAAACTAGACAGTTTTGAAATAGTAGTGGCCTTCTCCTGTTTATGTTTACACAGATAATGCCAGCATAGAAAATGAAGAAAAAGTTCTTATTAAGGAAAGAGTAAAGTGTTAATTAATCATGTGTGATTTTTAATTTTTTCCTTTTTCTTTCATTTCTTCTCTTTGAATTTAGATGCTTATGCTGCATATTCCAAAGAACTCAGATTTTATTGTTCCCTGAAGAAAATGAGACTCTTAATGATGTTTCCCTAGCTAGTACTTTTGGCAAAATTGGGCCATTTATTCAAAAAGAAAAACCTGTCAACTTCTCCATTGAGAAAAGACAAAAGAGCTGTTTTGACAGGTTTTTGCTGTAATGTCTGACTAACTTGCATGGTAGATCGTGTCACTAAGTAGTGATTTTCAGCTCTGTTCTCAAGACCAGCAAGGAGGTTTTTTGTTTTTACTAAAGGACTTATTTTTTCCTCCTTCAAATACTTTCATTTCAAATACCATTTCACAAACAGACAGTCTCTTTATGGAGATTGACTTCTTGTTCATTCCATTGCAGCAGATGAATTCAGCACCTCAGCTGAGCAAAGGACCTGTGACAGGGAGGTGGGTCCTGTGCAGAGTGGCTGAGGCAGTTGGGTTTGAGTAGCTCCATGGTACCTAAAAGCAGCGCCCCAGTGACTATAGGGAGATTGCCAAGCACACTGAGCAAAGCTCTTCACCACTGCGTGGCACAGGGACGAGAAGAAACAGTCACAAACCAAGATAAGACAGGACATAAAGCAACACTTTCCCTCAGATGAGGTCCAGTTGTGGAGGAGGTTGTCCACAGATGTTGTGCTATCTCTATCCTGGGAAATTTCTTTGACCCGACTGAAGAAAGCTCTGATTCAGAAATGACCCAAGCAGAAAGTTGCAAGAGACAGATCTTGAGACCTTTTTGACTTGTATTATCTTAGCATTTTCCAAAAATTTTGAAAGCACTTTTAACATTTCTGTAAAAATCAGCAAAACAAAAACAAAAACAGGTTTGTGCTGTTGGATATTTAAGTGACCTACAAAATTGTTAAGCATTTTATATTCTTGTTTTGAAGAGTTATTTTATCTATCCATTCTGAAACTAACTTATTAGATATTTGTTAACTTTGCCATACATAACTCTGATTTTTCTTTTTAGAAAATAAAATGGTAAAAAATAACCTCACTGCAGCAAGCTCCTTACAGCTTAGCACACGCAGAAGTCTTTACATTTATCTATAGATTTTCTGCAGACAAGTACAAAAGATGAATGCAGTTGTCCAGTTAACCACAACCTAATTTTTTTTTTTCCTACCATGTTGGCCTGCGTAGTGTAACAGCACCAGTGCTTCATATGAGTCACACGCTGGTTGGAGTTGATAAACATGCAAAATACCTAAAGCAGAAACCACTGCAAAAGTAGAGAGCTGCTTTGTTATCCTCTGCCATGTTATGTGTGTACAACCCTTAGAAACCACTGTAAAAAACACTGGTGAGCCTGTTGTCAGACCATTCCCGCTTTCCTACTGCATCTAAGAAATGAGATTCAAAGCATGCTTCACATTTACCTCAAGTCTCAATGCCTTCACTGGATCTGTGACAAGTGAATAAAATACACAGCTGTTTAACAAGTGCAGCTACAAAAAACTGTCTGCCTTCAGGCTGAAGCACTTCATAGACGCATGGTCAATTTACCAGAGGAAAAGGTGGTCTAAGTCATTTCTCAGGGCCTTGAAAAATCAGTACACACTCCTTTGCAATTAGCTCCACCCTTCTGAAAAAAGTTTTTCACTAAGTTCCCATTAATTCCTGTAGGAAGCAAGCACAAAACACTATTCAGCTGCAAGTACCATCTGCAATCCAATCCGCTGAAATTGAGGCTGCCCCGTTTCACCACAGGATGTGCTTATTCTAATAGTGAATCAAACAGCTCTCTCCAGCCACTACATCAGCTTTGCATTGCTAAAAAGCCATTTTTTATCTGATCCCAGCAGCTAATTATAGAGAACTACAACCTCCTGCATCAGAATTTCTTTTAGTGATCAAAAAAGCATCATGAAACTCAGACAATTCTCATGAGATGGCTTTTCTTTATCTTAATAATTGCAGGAGCTCACCTTGTGCCTCTTCTGTTTTGGAGTAGTTTTTTTCAAAACTTATGATTAAAACAGCACAGTATGTGATTTATATAACAGCATTTGTTCTTTCTCACTGCTACTGAACATAACACATTTGATATATTCAAGAATCATATTTGTCTTTTCCCTGGCAGTACTCTAATAGTGCCTCTCAACCATTTTGAGATTGCTAATATAAATTAGCTTTGTTCCGCTTCTGAATTTCCAATTTCTGTATTTCATACTTACTGCAAGATACATATACTTTTTTTCTTAAAATTAATGAGTGACTTAGAATGAAGTTTAATATTAAAAAATGTTATTTCATTTTCTGACTCTCATTGTTATTGCTATGTTACTAGGTGCAGATCTAACATCAGTAAACCATGAATCACCAGTAATTGTATTGATTTCACTGTCAGATTCCAAAACTCTCCTCCTTAGATTATTTATGGAAACAATGTCAATATGAATGCAGCTACTTTTAATTAACAGAGTACTTAGCACAGCCCACCAGTAGTTTCTCATATAGCTAGTGTCTTAGCAGTTCTACAATCAAATTTTAAATTTAGTTACAAATTTTTCTATCTTAATCTTTCGACCTTCATACAGCATATTATCAAACACTTTCTTGTAGAGTTGATAAAAATTTCCGTAATTTATCCCATGTAAGAGCTTTGACAGGAAGTAGGATAGCCTACATAATACCTTTTTAGAGTAGAAGCTTACTTCTTTCTCAAGGCATGTGGCACTACATTATGGAATACAATATCCAACTAGAAAATAAATTACTTTTGACTGCTATTTTAAAACCTCCTTTTAACTAGTTATTCTTGTGCAGTTCGGAATAATAATATCAAAGCTAAAAAAACACAAATTGGAAGTCTGAAAACTAAGTTTACAGCAAGCCAGAAATGCTATTTAGTACATAACATTAACTTGCTATCATTACCCCCAAAATAAAAAAATATATCAAAATGGTACCTCAGTATAAATGCTCTAAGTAAATGAAATTAGAATTTCTGTTTTAATTCACCTCTGCTCTCTATTTTTTTCGCATGTTCATTCATTATGAAATACCTCAGGTAAAATGTCCAAACTGAAGTTACCCATTTACCTCTCAATAACCTTTCCATCTTTTGGATCTTGGCCTCACAATTTAAATCGCCAAAGAAACAGAAGTAATTTGGAGAATCTCTGGAGTCCACCAGTGCAGAATCCATCTTAATCAACTCTGATGGTATTCATAATCTTTGTTAAACAAATAAATTACCCAGTAAAGAGTGATACAAAATATCATACCTTTGTAGTGTAGAGGGAATTTAACAGTATTGCAGAGTTGAGGTATAACTCAGGCTATATGACTGGAATATAGCTCCTTTAAATGTTCCTTGAAAAAAGGGTAACAACACCACAAAGCTCTCTGTAGTGAATTACGTAGGCTAGGATTTTGTTTTACTTGTACATAAAAATATTGTTATGTTCACACATAGGTATTCATATTGAAAGTATTCTTCCAGCATATTAGATATATCTCTGTATAAATAAGAAATTGAAGTATGTCCGTGTACCTACTTGAAGCCACCAGCGATTCTGGTACAAAACTGAGCCAAATGCTCATTCAGTGTATCTTATAGCAACAGATTTTAACTTGCTAGTCATAAATCAAAAGGCAACCAGAAGACTATCATTTAAATGAATGCCAAAAGATAGTCAAGTGAGAAAAAGATCTGACCAAAAAAATCCAAATCAAAAATAATTATTTAAGACAGAAAGGATTCAATACATGCAATAATGTTCAAATATTTGTCTGGCTACTGTGCTATTCCCTTCAATTCTAAGTGAAAACTCAACTTGTAATCTACCATTTAATGCAAATAACATCTAAAAGTATTCCCTGAAGAATGTAAGAAACAGAATGGTTCTATATCAAGCCGTCTAACTGTATTATATTCTGATTACTAGCCTCCACTCACTCCAATTTAACTATACTCAATCGTTTTCTTCACACACGCACACTTTAAATCAGTGGTGTTAAGAACCATGCATATTTTCATACTACTGAAGCAAAAATGGTCTATATGAAGGAAAATATACCTCCAGCAATACAGTTAGTAGAAAGCTGTTTGTGTTCAATTAGAAAATTCACAGTATCGAGTTAACCTGTCTTTGTTTCATTTACTTTTCCACTTCATCCATTTTAATGGCTACCCGTAGCAAGTCTAGCATTGGCAAGGAATTTATTTTCTCACTGTTTATACTTCAGTGGGAGAACAACAGAGCTAAATCAGTTACGAGTGAATTATTAACTTCAACAACAGACAGTCAGCATAGTTCAGCTCTTCAACTATGCTCCAAAGCGTGTGCTTGAAATGAGGGTTAGAAGAGTCACAACCACTGACCAGAGAACTAGCTGACACAAAGTACAGGAAGAAAGGAGGAATTTTTTAAGCACCTGGCAATACTGAGCATGCATAATGCATGTTTTCTGGCCACATCTTCTACAGTATGCTGAAAGGGCAGATTCTTGGGTCTGAGGAGATGGTAGCACTCTCAAGCCAGGAAGAGAAACAGGTACTCACGCATTTCCAGACTACCTTACCTCGTCTGTTAGCCTCTGGTCTTCTTTCCTGGCAGAAATTGTTTTGGCCCTAATAGACTACTCTGAGGAACTTGGGAATTGTTCTAATTAACAATAAGCATTGATGCAGAGACTAGGTCTGGACTTGCAGAACACAAGACATTCTATTGAACTCTCTTGGAAACTACGCACACTGAAGTGTTCCACCTACAGAGAAAGGCAGTAGTTAAAGAGGAAGAAAAACAATCACAGAAACAGTAATCAGTGATATTTCCTATTTTATCCTCACCCTAATTCATTTGAGTCTCTTATTTAAAAGTAATCTTTCTCTTGGAAGGATATTTTATAATTTTAAAGTTCTGATAAGATTAGAAAATAGGTAGCATACAGAAGCTAATTGTAGAAAAACTTAAAGTGACTAGCCCAGTGTAAAATACCTTTTACTTAATGAAAGTAGCAAAACCGTTTTTTAGCTATTCAATATCATACAGAATAAAACATTCTAAGAATAGGAATTTGCTTTCGTTATATGTTGAAATTCAGCATATATTGAAATCCACTCAAATTCTCTAAGTCATTTTTACAGCCTCAGACCACATCCCAATTCTTTCTCTAAAATTCAGTCTTTACGACTTAAGATTGCATGATTTTATTTATACACAAGCACTACTGAAGGCAGTAACTAGTGCAACAAAGAATCATTTCCAAAACTACATTTTTCCTGTGGAGGCTTTGTACAAATGTACAAAAAAATGCAAAATACAAAATATTAACAACAAATTAGAGACATCACAAGGCATCACCATAAACTCAAAGTACAAAGGATAAGATCAACACATAGCCAGATATATATTCTACAAAGTAGTTAATGTACTGCACCCATCAATCATTATGAAGTCTTCTCAAAGAAGCTCAATCTTTTTATCTAAAGACTGTTGCTACCAGTGTTGTACCAGATTCCAGTGTGGCTTTAAATACTGCACTTATGAAACTGAGATGGTAATTATATGTTAGTTTGCAAAGTAAGCTTAAAGCAGACTCTTGTTGCCTTAAGGATGCACTTGACAAGTCTGGTTGTCTCCAACTCCCAAGGAATAGGGGAGAGAAAAGGGGCTGGAACATAATCCATCCTAACTATGGGAACAACAGTATAAACAAGACAGGTCTAGATGGACTTAATACCTGTATGATGATTACCAGATGTTAACAAAAATTAATATATTCAAGGAAGAAGTTCATTCACACCAGCTACATCCATGTTCAGCATCCAGCCTCTAGTTTAATATAAAGTAATGCAGTTCTGTTAAACATTTCCATATCTGTCTTAGCTTCCCCTCACGGTAGCCCTCCTGTTTTGTCTCACCAACATTAAAGGTTTTACTGTCCTCTTTTGTTGTAGTACAAACCTAGAGAGAATAGGTAGCCTTGCTGGAGCAAGGCCAGGAGCATTCCCACATCAGCTACTACTCCATTGCTTTCATGAGCCCCGTGGCGCTTCCTGGATTGTAGCAGTCATATTTAATCCTGTTTTAGACTGCTTTCAAAAGCAGTTTCAAACATACTGACTCCAACATCATCTTTCACTCCTCACAAAAAACTAAGCAGGGAAATATCGAGCATTCAATTGTCAAAAATGGTATGTTAACCTTCATAAGTTCGTAAAGCTGCAAAATAAAACCATTACAATCTAAGCAGCTTTTTCAGACTAATACAGACTATTCAGTTTCATTCTAAAATATATTCACGTGTGTTACATGAATTATATTCACATATATATACACTTCTGTTTGAAAACACAGTAATACATTCATGTCAGAAACAGTACGCTGATTGAGGTAACTGTAGTCAATAATTTTCTCTTGTAAGAGAACAGGATTGGAACATTACAGTCAACATAAAAGTATATCATTAAAAAATTAAGTGTTACTCGAGCTATAGAAACTATGTTGAAGGATTCTTCTGCTCTTGGACCATGAACTGGATGCATCTGTTGCCTTTATACAGTGCATACAGATCTACTCCTTTTCTAGGGATTAATACTCTCTCACTGAAACTGCTATTTTTGAAATTGCACCAAACTTCTCATCCTTGTAAAACCAAACTGTCTGTTCTCATTCATGTCTCTTTGGAAAAAAAAAAAAAAAAAGAATAGGCCCTGCACAGATCTCAAAGCTGAAATATTATGCCTACAAAGCATGTTATCACTCATTTAACAGAATTTCATTAGTCTTCCTAATTAATTCTTTCTTAATATACAGTCATCAAACAAAGCATAATCAATTTGTTGCTAGTTATGGTAAAGATGATGGGGATTAATGGTCTGCATTATAGCCCTGGCTTACTCTACTATTGGTCTATTCTACTCTATTGAGAGGAGACCATGGAAAATATGGATAAATTCCAGCTGATAGCTCTACAAATGTAGCAGTATGCTGCAAAAGCCCAACACCATCTAATGTCTGTTTATGAAGTTTGCCTCTAAAGCATATGGTACAATAGGAACCATAGCAACTGCTCAGGTATGGTAAAGAGGAAAGAGCATAAACTGCAAATAATCAAAATGCTTGCAGCTTACAATTTTACTTTTAGATAGGTAAAGAACAAAGAGTTGTATGGCTTCATGTAATACATACCTTCCTATAATTTCTGTTAGCATAAAAATCCCTAAGATAACAAAAGCTCAGGCAGACAAGAGACAGTGTGTCAATGAAAAAAGTGTCAAATAATTCAGGACAGCCTTGATTATGAGACATACTGAACTAAACGTTTTGTAAATTAGGTTTATCGTATGAACATCACACAAAGCACACCTAGGCTACACTCAATCAACAGCCAGTTAAGAAGGTAGCAGTTCAGCAAGAAGATGTCCTTCTTTTCTTCTACCCTGGCAACTTGCTATAGAAGCTGAAATTTCTTGTGAATTTGAACTTGACGTATTTGCCTGGTCACATCCAGTTTTCCAGTGTTCTTTAAGTGAATAACTTTCTTAGTCTCTTGACTTCACCATTTTAAAAAAGCATGTCAAAACACCTGTCTGTGTCTTTACAGCATTTTAAATACATCTACAGTAGGAAATGTCATTACTTCATTTCTCTTGATTTTCCACATTCTTTGTACTAATGCTACTGCTTTGGCATCAGAATGATGGAAGAACACTTACAAGTTCTTCTAGGACTAAATTCCGAGTCAACAGAAAGCTGTACAAACTGACTACAATAGGAGTCTTTGGAAATGAGGATTAACCTCATTGAATGAGATGCAATCTTCTCAAAAATCTAATCAATCTAGATTAGATTTTTCGAATTGTGCCTTTTCCCCTTCTTTGATACAAATTCAATTATTTAGAGAAATAGAAACTAAAAAATTACATGACTTCACGTAGTTCAGCAAAGCATCACATCTTAACACTTCTTACTGCTAATACAATTGGTACAAAATGACTCATCTTCATTCTGCAATCACAGATGACCTCCGTATTTATTTTTTTGTAAACAGATACTCATTCATCTTCCGGAAAGATCAAGGATGACTGTTTTAGCTTTAGATAAAGAACACTTAGAGGTCTAAATTAGGAATAAGAACATTTATTTATCTGGAGAAAATGAGGCACTGTTTTTCCCTGCTTGATCCCATACAGTTGTCCCAAAGGAGTGTGAACAGAAAATTGCTACTTCTATTTAATGTTTGATGTGAAGAATTTTCAGTTCAAGAAGTAGCATCATCTTCACAAGAAACAACAAGAAAACTTCTCAACACTAAGAACTATTTTTAATGAATTACTTTCTAGTAGTATTTTTTACTACTTAAGGATTATTTTTGAAGTAATTCTTTCTTAAATTTAAAACTTAAAAATGACTTTTTATTTATTTTAGAGGGAATACAGACAACAACATAGAATCATAGGGGTTGGAAGGGACCTCAAGAGATCATCGGGTCCAACCCCCCTGCCAAAGCAGGTTCCCTACACCAGGGCACACAGGTAGGCGTCCAGGCGGGGCTTGAATATCTCCAGAGAAGGAGATTCCACAACCCCCCTGGGCAGCCTGTGCCAGTGCTCCGTCACCCTCACCATAAAGAAGTTCTTGTGCACATTCGTGCGGAACCTCCTGTGCTGCAGTTTCTGTCCGTTTCCCCTTGTCCTGTCTCCACACACTGCTCTAGAGAGTCTGGCCTCGCCACTTTGTCCCCCACACCTCAGATATTTATAAACTTGGATCATGTCCCCTCTCAGTCTTCTTTTCTCAAGGCTAAATAGACCCTTTTTTTAAACAAAATTACTCAGTATCAGCAGTATTTCTAATTTTGATTATTTATCTCTTCCAGGTTGTACTCTCTAGGTAAATAAACTGATACAATTCCACAGAACACTCAGAAAAGTCATAGTTTTTTAACATAATGGATGTTTGGAAGCAATCCTCATTATTAATTTCTGTCATATATACAATATTTATTTACAAAATATACACTCAGCAGGAATGACTCACTGTAAATAAATAATGTATTTTAAAAGTACATGCACTCTCCCTGATAAGATTTTATCTCACACAATATCTGTGTAAGTATATCAAGGAAGAAATGAAACATCAGAATATATACATGAAGCATCAACTCCTGTCTAGTAATTATACAAATTATACATTTGTGATTTATACTAACATCTGTGAGATAAATTAGTGAATACCTAATTCATGTATATAATTATAGATTTATATTATACAAATACCTTTGAAAATGCAAACTATACTTAAGGTTTGGTTTGCAATCTCAAATTGAGTGTAGAATCATGCCTGAACTCTTCCTATAGAAGTATAACTATATAGAAATATTCACTGAAATGTAAATCACCATTCAGTTCTTCATCTAAGAATCCTCAGATACTTCATTCAAATTTTGCTTAATACTTTTAAAATTCAATCATAAGTGACCAACAGAAATTAGGTAATGACAATAATCAATTTTATAGTCTCTTTATGATCGCTGCTTTTTGATTAGTGGTACTTTTCATGCAAATAATTTTGAGTCATGGTCCAAGTACTCATGCCTGTTTCCAGTTTCTCACTTAACATTCATTTTCCATTTTAAAAATTTCCTTATGCAAGTCATCAAACAACTTCACTCATGTCATCATAAAAATGCACTGAATAGTTTTTGAACGTGATATGAGATATCTTCTGCTTGTGAATGCAAATCAAACTTCACTTAAAAGAAGTTAGTGTTTCAGGTTAAGGAGTTACTATCCATGTTTCTGAATCAGCCACAAAAATGGCAAAAGAAATGGTTTTTGCTGCAAGAACACTGTNTAGATAGTTAGGGCCTTTCTAAAAGCACAAATGGTCATTTCTTTTCTGTTTTATTTTCCAAGCAGCTAGCCTTAGTTGAAGGGCCATTTGGCCATTTGAGAAAAGTGTTGTAACTCAAAACCTTTGGTAAACTGGAAACTTTGCTAATGAAATGATCCTACTTTCACACTGAAGATGGACAGCCTCCTGCTGGCACAGGCAACAGATAATTGCCACCTACATTTATACCCATCTGCTAAATGAACTATAAAAATAAAACCTGCCAGTGCTCAGAGAAAGCAGTTTAAAGCACTTGATTTTAACTTGTGTCACCTTTCAATTTTATTCATTTATGATAACCATACACTCTAATGAATCCCAATACGCACATTCTCTTCTGTTTTTTTACCCTTAATAACAGTGTTCTGTGATTCTGTGAATGAGGTAGAACAATCAGATATTGGGCAAGTAAACAAAACTCAAAGCTTATTTCTATTTAGCAACCTGCTGTGGTAGTTGAACAAGAGTTAAATGATAAAGAGCTTTAGGAAAAAAAGTACATCTTCCGATAAAACATTTGCTTGCACAGTACTTATTTCTCAGTCAAGTTACTCAAAAGTAGCATGAACAAGGTGTAATTAGAAGTGAACATGGCTGTTTTTATTCTAATGCTTCCTTTCCTACATTGTGTAGGTAAAAATCTTATTTCCTATAAAATGTGCTGGGTTCTCCACATATTCTCTGTGCTTCTTCCTTCCTTTGTTATTTACTACTATGAGACCAAGAGCCCTGAAGATGATAAACCAGGCAGTGGATACTGCAAAAGAATAACTGATGGACAATGGTTTCTGTTCCTACTTAGTGTAGCTGATGTTTCTGAATCTTGAAATGTATGTTATACATATCCCTTTAATTTTCTAAAGGCACAATTCTGGACAATATTCCTCTCTGGAGCAGTGGAAGATGTTTGGTTTCTTTTTTTTCTGGTAAGTTTTGATGGGGAGTGGTGAAGAAAAAGGAGGTAATTGAATTCAGGTAATTTCTATCTGTACTATCTGTATAGCCGTACACATTTACCTATACATAAATTTACACAGGCATACACATACATGATATATTTATATATACATATATTAACCATACCATGTGTAGGTATATGAGTAAAAGTGGTGAGTTTTTTCTACTTAGACTTGCACAGCAAGAATAATGTAATGTAAACTAAGTACCACGCCAAGAAATTTGTGAAGAGTATCTGACCGTTAACTGCTTCTACTCCCTAGGCCAGGTAACGGGTAATTAGCACTATTTTAGACATGCATGTTTGGATTAATAGGGGATGTTTCAATTTTCAAAACATTAACTATGACCAACACAAGTTATGTTACTCCACGAGTAATCTTTTATAGTCTTTTTTGCTTGTCCAGGCAGAGCTTAAATGTTACACATAATCAAATAAAAGTATTTCATTTATAAAGACTTGGATATACGTAAAATGCCTACGTTACATTTGGGAGGAATGATCTGAGCAAGGATGGCATCTTATCCTGACTTCTATCATAAAAAGAGTCCGTACAATTTTAATGGCAGTAAGTAACAAACAGGGTAAACAAAATATATGATAGAAAGAAATGACTTTATGAAAAAAGCTACATTATGCAGCCTAAAGTGAAATCTATCTTGTCATTTGAAAAAAGAAGTATTTGATAGGCTTAATTTGCCTAGATATCAGTAAAAGAAAATATAAAGCAAAAGACAAATAAAGCAAATGATGACAAATTGTAATGAAGGGAGAAAGCATCAAATTAGAGGGATACTACTTCTGGAACTCCCCAGAGAATAATTCACTGTACAAACATATCTAATAGTAAATTTATAATTTGTTACAAAAGTATGTTAAAATAAAAGTGGTGAGGACACAAGGGTAGGAGAGGAGGTATTGCCAGTACAAGAGAAGTTCGAATACAAAGAGCAAGGGCTGTACTTGCTCAAGAAAATAGTACTAGATTTGCTATTATGTTTTAAGGCTACCGATGTCATGGCTAGAAAAATTAAGATATTGGTAGCTGGAGAAAAGTGATTCTGCACAGAATAGCTCTGATGTATCAATGTAACACAACCACAGTTCTGATGTCACAGGATTTCATTTGGAGCACAAGATTACAGACTGAAAATCAGTGTACTGTGCATAATTGTAGCTGTAGTTCAAGAAGAACCAGAATAAATACAAGAAAATTAAAAGGAAAGAATTCTTGCATAGCAAGGAAAGGGGAGAGGAAAGTGTGATTGCACCAAAACACCTCAAGTTGAAAGAAAAATCCATGAGGTAAGAGAGCTGCTCAAGTTGAAGGCATTTCAGAATGAGTGATACAAGAATAATTAAACCACCCACCCTACTTAAAAATAAAAAAAAAAAAAAAAAATCGAATCTGTCTTAAAAGCTTAATACAGATATAATAGCAATATAAAAAGAATATACAAACATCAAGATTTAATTTAAGAAGCAACAAAAAACAGAATAAGTAGTCCTACTTCCATCATGTTCTCTGTCCTAAATAAAACCATAATGCAACACTCTTAAGGAATCAACATTTGTTTATAGACAGATATATATATATATACTTTTTTTACAAAAACATTTAATAGAAACATTTTAATGAACTATTAAATATGCATATTGATAGAACATAACAGTAGAGAACACTAAATATATAAATTTTTAGAAGAATATGCTATGCTGTGGAATATTTGCAAACTAGCTGCCAAGGATTTCCAAATAAGTGTAATTTATTGTCTTTATTTTGAGCTTAAATCAAAATATAGAGGAAATTTAAATATATACTCAGAGCCTGGAGTTGACAAAATAAACTTCAAGCTTCATTCCTGGATACTTAGATATTGATGATTATGAAATATTTGAAATTTACTGAAATAGTACTGAGGTGCTTTTAATATTACTGCATTTTTCTCCTTTCCAGATATCAATGCACCTTAAAAGATATGATATCAAATATGTACTTTTCAAAGACTACTTTTAGGAACAGTGTGGGCATTCTGAAGTGAAAAGCCTCTCTTGCTTGCTCTTTTCTTGAGAAAAAACCTATGATAAACATCTTAGTAGTGCTTCTTACGCAAATATATTCTGAACAAGATGATATTTCACCTCCATATTCAAACTAAAAAAAAAAAAAAATTATGATAAAGTCAAAGGAATGAAGCAAAACTCACTTCACTATGGAATTACTGCTTACTTTAAATACCAAGGAGTGCTTTTAGAAAAACAAAACATCTTCCAAAAAGATTTTTTTCCTACAACTAAAAAATCTAATATACAAAAAAAGCACACAGACTACCATTAAATAAAGCTTAGACAAATTAAGTTAGATTTTACTCCTAATAACTTGAAAGAATAAAGCTCGTTGTTCTATAAAAACAGTTTTACATTTCTCTCGTGCTAGGAGACATAACTAAATTGATATGAAATAATAATTACAAAAAAAAAAAAAAA